>NXFB01001467.1:0-13254 GCA_002525835.2 Ipomoea batatas
TAACAAACTTAAACAGTTAAACTTACAATATAAGAGATTAAAATACAACTTTTAGTGTTTCTTTTAGTCCCAACAATTAAGTTTCTACTGCACATTAGAAACATTCGTTGGGGGGTTTAGAGTATCTGTAATAAAAAAATTATAAACTTTAACAGTTAAAGGAAGTACATATTGTACTAAAAAATTACTAAGTTGTCCTTGATTAGAGCAAATTGCCATTTTGGTTCATTTACTATAGGGGTACTATTAATTGCAATTCAAGACTTTCAAAACTGTTAATTTCATACCTTAACTATTCAATTTTTGTCAATTTCGGTCACTCTGACCAAATTATCGGCCAAATGTCACCGGAAAGTCCTAAACCCTAAAATAATGAGGGTATTTTGGTCATTTCACATCTCTTGTCTTCTTCTCCGGCGAGCTCCCCACTTTTCTTCTTCTCCGGTGGACCAAAATGGCTTCTAAATTGTCTTTCTGACCGGACTCTTTGTCTCCGCCACCGTCACCACATTCAACCCCTCGCCGCCGTACATACGTTGCAAGCACTCCAGTCCCAGATTAACCATTCCAGTCAGGAATTCATTTCAGCAAAGCCAAGTTGAAAACCATTCCAGTGAAGCCAAGTTTAGCTCATAGGTTCTTAATTAATTAAACATGCTTTAAGAAACAATCATTTTTGAACTGTTTCTAAAACCTAAACCATTTCAATATTTAAAAAATTCAAACTATTACTCTTATGTAATTGAGTACAACTCATCAGACGAGCATGACCATATGATTAAATTGGGAGAAATGTATAGATGTAGGTAGATGGAAGCTTATCGACTTCGCTGCACAGAGGAGGTGTCGACCGTCGACGATAATCTGGGAACTGAGCAATTGCAAAGGAGGCACAGCGACGAGTGGTCGAATTTTAGTTCGCCGGAGAAAAGTGGGAGCTCGACGGAGAAGAAGAAAGAGATGCGAAATGACTAAAATACCCTCATTATTTTAGGGTTTAAAACTTTCTGATAACATTTGGCCGGTAATTTGGCCGGAGTGACCGAAATTGACAAAAATTGAATAGTTAAGGTACGAAATTAACAGTTTTGAAAGTCGTGGATCGCAATTAACAATACCCCTATATAGTCAGTGGACCAAAATGACAATTTGCTCTCCTTGATTATAACTCATGCCAGAAACACATGTAGTTTCCATTCAAAATAATTGTATATGTCAGGATGAATAAATACGTTACCTTAATGACTAATTAGGGATATCATTACAAAACCATATTAATTAAGAATAAAAATTACAATTATATTATAACTCAAGGATTAAAAATTTACAATTTTTCTTATTTTCTTTTGTATTTTTTTTTGGGTACATACTCTAACCATGTGTATCACAAGTTGCATTATGGTGTATAAAACATACTAACCACGGTGGGGGACATCAGCATTCATGGGATGTTGACGTATCAGTCCTGGGATGACCGATTCCTTAAGTAAGGGTATGCACAATAAATAACTCCAACTTCAAATGAGAATGGGTGTGTTGCACGAGAGAACTAGGAGTTAACTGTAGTTATCCATCTGTAAAGTTTTAATGGATCAGAAATAATTTTTAAAAGAATGCGGTGAAATTTTTGTAAATAATTAAAATTTTGAAGTGCAAGTAACATGTGTTAATAAAAATGAGTAACAGTTTCATAGAGTATAAGAATAGTGCAAATAAAATGTGTCAATGGTGAAAGTAAAAGCTTCTAATAGTACACTTAACTTTATCATTAGTTGCATCAATGTGAAAGATAAATTACTTGATTGCACTCTATAATGTAAAAGGTTGCACTTATAAGTGATTTTACTTGCACCTTTTTATTGTACACTTACGCCTATTGCTTGCACTTTTAATACATGCATGTTACTTGCCCTTTTGAGTGATTTTACTTGCATTTATTTTTGGAAAATAACAAGCACAAGAAACAAAAGGTTTATATAGGGTGTTAGTACTAGTCGAGCGAAACACCCTCTCCTTAAAACCTTATTTACAAGCTCTCAAAGATGCTAGAGCGTTGTTTTAAAAAAAAAAAGATGCTAGAGCGTTGTAGCCTGGGTTTTCCAGGATAAAACGTACTACAGTTTAATGTTTGAGCACTCAAACAGTTAAACCCAGTGAACTAGAACAATGGATGAACATAGGAGGTTTGAGGAGGAGGATGAGCAGAGATTTTGAGAGCAAACGTAGTCTTAATATCTTGTAAAATTCATTTGCTCATCCATGCTTATATAGGAGTTGAAGGATTAAATAACATTTAATCATGACATTAAAATTGATAATAAAACTAGCTAGTGTAACCTCCATAACATACCATCATTAATTTGGGAATTAATTCTAAAATTCAAAATTGGAATTAAATTAGAATTAATTCTGTAACATCAGAATTAATGCCCAGAACGGTACTCCGAAGGTGTATGTAATCCTCCTACTCCACTCTCTCTTATCTCTAGGAGAAATTCACTATATCCACCACTCCTTGGTTACAAGATACAATGAATTTCCGTAATCTAGTTCTTTGATCACCAAGCCCACACTAGTTACGCCTCAACCAGTGCCTCCAGCATTGCACCAGGATTTTACACTCTTTTGTGACAATCCCCTATCTACACTCCAGTAGGGAAACCACTTGTTTGTCAAAACCAGATTTTTGCTTGGTTTCAACTTTGAGACTCTTCAGTAGGTTCTTCAATATAGATCAAGTCTCTCTTAGATGAAGATTAACACTTTTAGATTTTCCACTTGAGTATTTTGAATTTAGCACTTGTTCGCTTCACGTGTATTATGTTCTCTTGTGTTCTCCTTCTATTTCGTATATTCAGCTGCTTCAAATCTTCATCTATTTATAGGTATGAAGAGTTTGTCCGTTGGAAAAAGGCGATCCCAATTTTGAATTTTTGTCAGCTAGATTCATAGCCTTTTTAGTTTAGAACAGACTTTATATTTTTAATGTTATGTGAGATATTTAAAATATTTTGGTCGTTGTACAGAGCTCCAAGTCCATGCATAATTGATCTTCAATTTAGCCTGATGTAGTCACACCATTTTGAAAATTTAATCTTCAAATATTGCTTCATCCTTGGCCCTCTCTATTTTAGATTAGTTCATTTTCAAATATAACTTGAGCTCATATTTCTTCCCTTTGGAATGTATATTTCGGCCACCTCAATTAGTCTGGGATTGGGATCTCATGAAATTGCTTTAGATCCGTCTGGGATTGGGATCTCATGAAATTGCTTTAGATCCTTTGATTAAATTGCTTCTCCAAATTAATTTCCTCTTGAAATTGGATCCCTTTGAGAATTGAGAATTTCAGCCCTTGTATAAACTTCAGCCCTTCGAATTGTAGCCATAGGAATCTCACCCAGGGGTAGCTTTTGACTAGAAATCTCATCCCTTCGAATTCATCTCATCAAACTTCAGCCCATGAAATCTCATCTATGTCCAAAATTTACCTTATAAAATGTAGATAATGAGATTTGATCTTTAAACTTGCCATAGTGAGATAAAGTTCTTAACCACTCCACCTATACAAACTTATTGGTTAATTAATCATTCATCATGATGTAATCATTTTCTTGATCTGCAAGTAGACTTCAATGCCATCATCTTCTCCATTTTGCGTTATTGTCATTCCCTTTTCTTCATGCAAGATGTTCTTCAATTTTGCATCTTCGTGACTTTTGACACCTCCAAAATATTTTCTTGGATGATTTTCGTTATTATTCCCCTTATGATGATTCTTGATTTTCCTTTGATCTTAAACACGCCTAACATACTTAGAAAAATAAATCTTGGGGATCTAACATTTTTCAATATATTTTGGCATATCAAAATCTATTACATTTTATTCCTAACAATTGATAACTGATATATTATGGAGGGGCATAAATTACAATTTTTCATATATAATGGATTGCGTTCAAATGAGAACGGTGCGTCTAACATATTATGAATTGCGTTCAAATGAGTAGGAGAGAACTGAGAACGCTTCGCAGCGCGCCACGTGTCCAGATGTAGTTGCACCTAAGGTTATAACTAGTTGTATGAATGTTAGCAATGTAAATTACTTGCAATTGTAAGTGAAAATAGGTGCACAAGTGCATGTAAAATGTATTACATGTGCAAGTAAAATGTACATTGAGCATCAATACTAAGTACACCTAACGTTATAACTAGTTGCATCTAATAGTATAATTAGTTGCACATAGGTGCACGAATGTTAACAAGGTAAATTACTTGCACTTGTAAGTGAAAATAGGTGCACTTGTAAGTGATTTTACTTGCACTTTTTACTTCCAAATGTGCACCAACTACTTGCACTTATAACACATTTACTTACACCAAAGTTCGAGTTATTTACGAAAACACCACCGCGTCGTTTTTTTAAAATTACATCTGATTCGTTGATCTGGACACGTGGACTGTTGTGGGTCGTTTTTATTTCTCTCTTGGGCACCCGTTCTCATTAGAGCTATGTATATATATATATATGTATATATATATACATATATATATATACATACATATGTATATATATATATACATATATATATATATATATATATATATATATATGGATTTGGATCCGGTGAGATCATCCTATTTAGACGAGATCATGAGATTACATCTCGAGGATTTATTGTTTTTGTTTCACGGTTCAGATTTTATTTTAATTATTTATTATTTATTATGGTTTCTTGGTCACATTTGGGATTAGGGAGAGCTATATGGTAATTTTAATTTTTATTTGCATAATTACGATTTGGGAATCCTATTTTTATGCAATTTTTTTCCTTTTGCGATTGCATCTCCATTGATACTGCGCCGGTCTCCTTTCCTGGCGCCGGTGATATCCTCCCACGTTTTGGCGATATCCAATTTCCGTAGGTGTTCTCACGTTTTGGCGCCGGTCTACATTCATTGCGGTCGTGTCTTCTTCACTCTCGCTTGTCGACATAGTCATAGGCTCGGAGTTCCATGGCGGGCTCTTCTACTCGGAGGTCGAAGCGTCTGAGGAGGAACGCTTCTAATGGTGTTGAAGGTATTCCGTGTTCAATTTTTTGGTGTTTATTTCTTTATCTGGTTTTTGTTTTTTTGGTTAGGGTTAGCATTGGGGCGGTTGTTTGGTATTCCGGGTTACTATGTTTTGGGGCGGTGAGTGGTGTTCATATTTCGTAATTGTTTTATACGAATCAAATTGGGGGGAGATGATATTTCGTATTTCATGAGTTGAATACAGTGGTATGTGCGTGGAAATTTTACCCAGTATAGTAATTGGGTCTGTGCAGTCGATGTATAGTGGCAGTGTAGTTGCTTAGGGAGGTTTTAGGAATGAGTTTGTATAATTAATGAGCTTGAATTCCAGGTGATGAGTTCAAATATAATGATGGTTTTGTTAAAAGTTTTATGGTAGTATTTGGATATTGAACACTAGGTTTTGGTTGGTTTCATGTTGCAATTAGATGCGCAGGTGTGTGCACAAGACTGAAAAATTTAACAAAACCATCAAAAAATACTACCATAAAAAATTGCAGTGCATGTAGTTTTACTTTTTAGCAGCATTTATGAATCTTAATGATGTGCTTTAGTTTTGTTTCTTTGACACGAATCTTATGATAGTTCTTATTGCATTCTAGGTGAATCCCCGCCCTCTTCTGCCTCCGATGTTGATAATTTAAACAATTCATTGGCTGTAGACAAGGTTGCCTCGGCTAAAGGTGTTGGTTCTCCACAAGTCACAGTAACACCAGTTATTACAGCAAGAAATCGTTCCAACTTCATGTGGCTTCTCAATTTTGTGAGTGTTCAGTCTTTCTACTGCATTATGATATTATTTTACAGCAAGTAGCTTATAATGAGAATCTGAGATCGTCTGCTTCACATTTTGGAAAATGAAATAGAGGGCTAAATGAGAAAATGTTTGACTTGTAAACTTTGGGTCTGATGACTGGAATGCTTGCAATTGAGTATGAAGAAAGCCTGCTAATTTGCCTATCCTTGATGCATCTCTGAACAGATATGGAAATCCTGCATTCCTGATTTCCTGCGCTCCTTGAGCTCTAGGACTTGTTCCTGTATGGAACTGGAAGGGTTACATGAGGAAATGATTTTCAATAATCATAGTTGTTTGTTTCAGTCTTTCAGAACTAGTTATACCCAGTGAATGTCATAGCTAGCTAGTTTACAAATTCACATTTATCCTCATCTTCTTTGGCTTCTGTGCTCACTTTTGAACCTGTTGCTTTATACAATTTGGTGTGGTATATTGGTTTCAGCTATAGTCTTATGAACTGTCATTACTTTCATGCCTAGGAAGTTAGTTTTGCAATGGATGCCTCTAGAAAATCAATAGCTGCTTTTGCAGTTGCTAATCCAAGAAAAGGAGAGGCTTTGTGCAAAGAGGGTATGCTATCTGTTAGAAAGGCCCTGGATTTCAACTTCCAGGATGTGGATGGATTTCTGCGTCATGTACGCATCGCAATGGAAGCAATATAGCACTGAAATGTAAGCATGCAAAACATGTTTTTGTTCCAATCTGTTGATACAGTGGAAGCAGATAGGCTAGATCATTTAGAAAGAGATTTACCGGGATGACTGAAATTCCAATATGAGAGCCATCTATTTTTTACCCTGTATGTATAGCAATATCTGAATTCTAGTTGAGATATTCTTTAATGCCTCCTCGGGTTTCTTCTAAATAAGTAAGGATCTTAGATCCAAGAGGTAGTGGTTTGATCCTTGACAGAAACCCATAACATAGCGAACTCATTACTCATTATTTGATTACTGATCCTAGTAACCCGTTTCTCCAACCATGAGTTATAAGCATCAGGATTGAGTTTTAGGCTCTCAGGTAACCTCCTATTTTGCAGTTTATTATCTAACTGGCTTTTCGTAACTTCTCTATTACTGACATTTATAATTTACCAGGTCATTTGTATAGTTTATGCTTTGCAATTGAGACTTTTGATAGACTGTTGTTTACATAAAGGCGGAAGAATGACTAAATACATACATCTAAATGGAACAAACACTAGCTTGTACCTTCACAAATGTAACACATCTCTTATGGTGGTCTACGCCGGTAAATGGAACAAACACTAGCTTGTACCTTCACATTAAAAAACACCATACTTTTTTTAGAAAACAATGCATGAGTGCACCAAAGTGAAGCACACACTAGTAAACGTGCACACACATTAAATTATTTCCAAAACCGCTACCTAGCATAATGCACATACCGGAACTCTACCGTTCACACACCAATGCAAAGTGTATTGCACATACCGGAACTCTCAAATGCACACCAGTGTACACTAACATTCACACACCGACAAACACACCCACAACTCCTTCGAAAATCAAAACTACACACGCGCACACACCATCAAACTACAGCGCACACACTAACTCATCAAACCACATCGCAAACGCACAAACTCCGAAATCCATACACTTACGTGCATACTCCTAAATTCAAGTATTTATTACAATTACACAGTAATGCACGCACGGTAATTCGGTTTAAACATACACTATTAGCTCTCCCAAAAACATAAAATAACTTTTATATTACACAAGCCGAGGTTACGCACACGCTACCACTCACACACGCACACACTAGGACAAAATGAATAATATAATAGAGTCATTTCCATTTTTGGTCCTACTGTTATTAGGGCATTGCCAATTTTAGTCCACTTCATTAATTTTTGCCACATTGCGGCCAGTCTTATTTAGTCTTTACCACTTTTAGTCCACCGTTAAAATTTTCGTCAAATGGTCGTCCTAAACAGAGGTATTTTTGGTATTTTCATGCTTTGATCATCTCCTTGACCCTTTGCAGTGGTTTTCCTTACACATTTTCATCCAATGAAGAGGTCCAGCGAAAGCCATGTGAGCCACATTACAAAGCCATGGCTTTCGCCGGACCCCTTCATTGGATGAAAATGTGTAAGGAAAACTACTGCAAAGGGTTAAGGAGATGATCAAAGTATGAAAAGACCAAAATACCCCTGTTTTGGACACTTATTTGCCAAAATTTTTAACGATGGACTAAAAGTGGCAAGGACTAAATAAGACTGGCCGCAATGTGGCAAAAATTAATGAAGTGGACTAAAATTGGCAATGCCCTAATAATAGTAGGACCAAAAATGGAAATGACTCAATATAATACAATGCTGTAAATTGGCGTCCCTCCACCCGATAAAACATTAACGCAAACCCTTACAAAACTAATACAGAAATCAATCACGGAAAAATACATAACGAATATGAAAATTGGCATAATGTAATTCGCATAAAATAATCTCAAAACCAAGCAAAAACTATCTGCCCTATGCACACACCAAAAAATAATCTTGTTAATATGTTGGAGCTTTAATGTTATACATGCAAACACAACTGGTAGAAAACAATGAATTAAAAATCAAACAAATGCACACACTTGAATAAAGAATCGCACACTCTTACACTCCATTAAAGCTCCAACATATTCACTCCTAAACTCCACATTGCTTCTATCACTCAAACTCAGAAATATGCACAGACCATGCGCTATAAATGCACACACAATCTATAGCAGAAACAAAAAAACCAAAATTGAAATACAAATTAATAACAACATACCGGCAAACCTATTAGCCATGGAAGTCTCTGTTAACCGCCACTGCGACTAATTGTTTCAGTTTTCTCACGGTGTTTGTTCAAAACAGACAAAACATCCCATAAAACTTCTACTTGGTTACCATGATTAGGATTCCTTAATATATGGGAATTATTATGTTTAATTATTTTCCTATTATAATACATTCTAATCAAATTATAGCTCTATCCTTTTCTCTTAATTATTTCCTAAAATAATTCATATTTAAATATTAATCCTAACCATTCATTCCAATTTAATAAATAGCTCAGATTGAATCTCATGATCTCATCTTAGATGGTGATCTCATTGGATCCAGCCCCATGTATATATATATATATATATATATATATATATATATGTATGTATGTATATATATTCCGTTCACGTGCGTACTACGCGCTCAGGTAAGAAATAAGAACAAACTCAAGTCATTGATAATCTTTCATCCAACGTCAGTAATTGCTTTTTTTGTGCACATTTAGGGTTTAAGTGTTTATGGTGTCGGGTTTAGTGTTTAGGGTTCAAGATTTACGGTTTAGGGTTTAGGTTTTAGGGGTTAGGGGTTAGGGTTTAGGGTTTAAGTTGGGGTAAATCTTAGTGCATATTTACGGGCAATTAGTTGCACATATAACCTAAAGTACTTGTACCACACATTTTTCATAATTTTTGCATGCAAAGTTATGGGCTTATGATTCAGGGTTTAGGGTTTAGTGTTAAGGGTTCAGGGTTTTGGGTTTAGTGTTTAGGGTTTAGGATTTAGGTCTTTAGGGTTTTGGCTTTTGGCATTTGGCAGACAAATCTAGGTGCACATTTACGGATGATTAGTTGCACATATAATCTAAACTACTTGCACACCCACAAATACATGAATTTAATTAAACTAACACATATAATTACATGCTCTTATAAGTAAAACTTGTTGCATTGAGTCCACTAGTTCTGAAAATAGGTGTTTATATAGTGCAAACTTCCTGCACTAATACAAAAAACTGCATGCACTTTGAGAGAATTGTAGCTGCACTTGAAGACAATTATACATGCAAGTACCTACTGAATAACTACACACTTAATAACATTTTTGAAGACTACAAGTACTTGCATACAAGTGATCACTTCAAATATGTAGACAGCTCAAAAACAGCCATGCATATAGATCTAGTTGCCTACATCAAAAACATTGTTAGAGACCTTGACTACAAAAAAAAATCCAATTGTCAATTCTTACATCAACCAATCAGTTACTTCTTGGCCTTTGAGGCCTTTTCAAACTCCCTAGCATCTTTCATACAGGCTTCACGGTATTAATTTACTGGGGAATTCACAATTTCAGCTAGGTAATTCACTCGTATGTTGTTTAGTTGTTCCTTGTTTCCTTTTTCCAATCCACACTCCCAACCTTTAGTACCCTTGCCCATATAAGTCTCCATGTGTCGCATAGCAAACACACCGCAGTTAATCTTGTTATTCTTGTCCCTCTATCACATTCTGAGTCTAGCTGGTGTCAATCCCCTTACAATCTTGTTTAATTTTTTGCATCATTCTCTTTGAGGTGAAAATAGTCAGCCAACATGGTTTTCTGTATCATTTGGTCTTGTTAGTATTGAAATTAATAAAAGTGTTGATATATATATGAAATTTGGATAGTAAAATTACCAGTGTTGTTGGTACATCTCCATACTTCTGATTCTTAGGGATTTCAGCCGATGAATTGTCCAAGATGTCAAATCGTTTGTTCTTCACATTTATGGTGAGCACATAGTAGTGTTCAGAGTGGACAATTGGGAAGAGAAACTATTGGAAATTGGAATGCATACAATTAGTATGTTAGTTGCACATTTAGATGTACTTTAATGCAATGTTGATATATATTAGGTGCACTTTTAACATATGTATTCTTTGTAGCTTACCAAATCAATATCTTCAAGATTTAATCCTCCTGTTAGCCTAATTTCATCATCCATTCTTTCTGAAAATCTCTTAGATCTCAATGCATTATCGCCATAGGGTGCTACAACTGTGTAAAGCTGGAGTAAAATGTAGATGTTAGTTTGCATGTTACAAATATGTATTTTATTTCTGAAAGGTCTTTATAGTGGTTGTCAAAATTACACACACAAATGTTGAAGCAAAAAACCTGCACGGTGAGTTGCTGCTACGAGCCTTTTCCTTCTGGTTCAGAATTACAGACCAGGCATCAATAATTCCAACCTTAATCTCCTCATTCTTGTTGAGGGATAACATGTCATCCCAAATCACTGCGTATGCACCATGTTTGAAAATAATTTTTGTTTTGTTTGCAGACAAAATTTTCAAATATATATATTAGAAATGGTATTATATCGATGTCCAACATAGGTGCTAGATATAGATTCTTATAGATCAATATTTTCATTTTGCAGAACCCATTTGCCAATGATTTTTTCAATTGCAATCCATGGTCGTTTCGTGCCAATTTGCCTTGTTAAGTAAGGGGATATCATAGGATTTGTGGCCTTGACTTGTCGTCTTTCCATCCTTGTTTCTGGCCATTGAGGTTGTTTCGCTGTATTCTGTTCAGTTTGCATTTGATGGACAATTGTAATAAGTCCTCGCAAGTGCACGAATCACTATAGTAATAGTGTGCAAAGGCAAGGGTCGAAATCACAGGGAATTGTAACAATGCAATTTAATGACTTACAATTAAATTGACAATTTAGAGTGTTCAAAGCTAATTGAGAATCAAAGTGTACTTAACCACATAAAACTGCAAGTGAAAAAAAATGAAGGCAGGAAAAACAATTGAATAACCATGAAACAAATTAACAACAATGGGATAAAAGACTAGGAACATGAATCAATTAACATTACTTATTTTGCAGATTTGTTTAACTTGCCAATCAAATTAAGGGTTCTTTCTAACTGCTATATGACTAATCTGTATGGCGTTCAGAATCAGTTACGTGCTTCAATCATTCGTATGCTTAAGACATTTATTCAAATAATTAAAACCCATTTAGCCTAGAAGAACTTACGGAATATCCGGGTTATGAACCAAATAATCAATCTGATGAGATAATCAAATTATCTACTCGTTTACCCTTAGGAGCATAGAATTAATAGGCATGATTTCTACTCTAGAAATTCTCTCAAATAGTTTAATTATATCATGTTAAAGTTGATCACCCCATAACACAATCAATTAACCATTTACGACCAAAGGATAAAACATAACTTAGTTGGCAAAATTAAACTTAAATTAAAGCAAAGATTTTATGGTAATTTCATCACATCCCTAGAAAAATATTTAACAGCTCATAATTGGTTCAATAGAAAGTAGTTCACACACCATCATTTGTTCAAAAAGTTATCACAAGACGAATCGGCAAAAATAAAGAATAAAGGAAGGGAAAAAGAATTGTCGTAATTGATTATGTTGTTGCAAAGAATTGGAATTGTAAAATTGAATTAATTTGCTGACCATGTGAAAACTACTACCCAAATTTACAACTTCACAACTAAACTTCACAATGTTTAGAGGCTTTAACATTACCAACTAAACATCATAATTATTGTGTAATCCATTCTCCAAATAGCAACACATCATACAGTGCAAATAACTTAATAATAAATTAAGAATTAGAGGAGAAACCAGACTGTTGCTACTGAGACAAGTTGCCGAGGAAATTGTTGAGCTGCTACGCCAAAGGAAAATTGTCGCCGAGAAACCAAACTCAGCCGTACTGACCGGAATTGCTCCGGAGTGAATTGATGCTTTCCTCTTCACAAAAGCCCTCTATTTATATTGTCCAGCCTCCAACTACTTCTCCCTTAACTTCTGCGCTACCATGGCCGAACAAGATGCCGTGCGATCTCCTTTCTCGCGATGTTATTGACTGGCCCTGAAACTTCTTTACATATGCCACACATAGGGCAACGGTCGAGACACGTAATAACTCTACTTTTACTTAAATACCACATTTTTATAAATTAAAGCTTAAATAAAATTAGTCTAACTTATTAATATTAACCCAACTGCGAACTTCATTATTATTTTATTAATTTATTTATAAGTATTTGGATAGATATAAAGTAAATAAAAATGTAATAATTAATAAAATTAGCCATAAAATATAACTATATAATAAAAATTATTAAATAAAATATAATAAAATAATGTATAAAAATTTCACTTATCAAATTTCCCCACACTTGTTTATTTGTTTGTCCTCAAGCAAAGGCATTAGTAAGAAATAAAAGAAATCAAACCAAGTATTAGCTCGAGCTTCACCCAAGTAGCCTTTGATTTTTTATTTTTTTTTTTGCCTCATCATTACAATACTGGGTTAGTGTCAACTCATAGAGTGCATAAAACTCTTGACTAGAATGTAATACCCCGTATTTTCCTAACATTATTATTTTATCCTAAGGCGTTGACATTCATAAGTTATGATCTTCAGATATTTCAAAAGAATTTTTATAAGTGAGTATAGTTGTTATTAAGCTGCGATTGTACGTACCGGTCACGAACCGTAAAATTTTTAGGAGCTAGTATTCGAACCTGTTTGACCTAAGAAATGGATTTTTAGACA
>NXFB01001469.1:6605-19735 GCA_002525835.2 Ipomoea batatas
TGGTCCCTGTGATTGGACTTCGGTCCCTGTGATTGGGCTGATCACCCCTGTGTACCAGATTTCTGGGTTCTGACTCTTGACTTCTGACTTCTGACTGTGGGTTTGACTTGGTATGATGGTTGGTTTTGAGGGTTTGGAGGTTGGAGTTGGGACTCTTTCTTGGTTTATTTGCTTGTGAGTTCTTGTGTATGATCGGTTGATATCTCGTTGTTCTCGGTTATGGTTGGTTGTTTCTTATGGTTGTTGTTCAGTTGGTATCTTGGGTATGGTTCATTGTTGTCTTATGCTTTCGTTGTTGGATATTGGCTTTGTTTGGATTAGTCTTGGTTTATGATTCGTTCAGCTTATTGTTGTTGAGTATCTGTTTTGGAACTATTGAACAGTTCGTTGGTGTTTATATTCTATATGGGTGTGTAAACCTATTTACAAGCTTATGTATATCTATACTTCCTTGTGGGTGTGAATGGTGGTTGCTTAGCAGTCTTTTGCTAACGGTTCTTTGCGTGTTTTCTAGGTATGGAGTAAGTCTGAGCGCGAGCGCGTTAGAGCCTATCTTATGAGGATGCTTAGACTTAGTTTTATGATGTTTAGACTTTGGTTTTTGGGCCTATGTGCCATTGGAGATTTTATATACTCTTGACTAGTACCTTGGATATTGTTAAACATGACTTGAGGATTTTTTTTTATCATTTATGCATGACAGTTAGTTCGTTTCATATGGTTAGCCTGTGCATCTAGGCTGTGTCTTCTACCTAGATGTGGCATGACGCCCTTAAGTTTTAAATTCGCTTCCGCTATGTTTTGTTTGTTGGTTGAGATAGGCAGCTGTTGTGTTGAGATTTTATCTATCTCAGCTTGAGAAGGTTGGGGTGTCACAGTATTAGTCCACCTACCTATCACCAATTGGTTTTAGGAAGGATATGGCAACCAGTTAGCCAAAGAACTTTGTGGTTAAGCGTGCTTGACTTCCGGCAGTCACGGGATGGGTGACCCCCTAGGAAGTAAGCATAGTGCAGCCCTGAGATCCATCAATTGGTATCAGAGCCGAGGGCACGGGTTCGAATCGATGGCAAGGTGAAAGCCCAGTCCAATCCCAGGTGGGATGTGGGCGTAGGTCGTGCCAAGTCCAAGTCTCAAGAGGGGATTGTTAGGCGCGTAGGCTAAGGACCGAGTCAAGCATGCTGCATAGCTGGGCTTGGTGATCAGAGGTTGATGCAGGTGCTAGGAGGGGGATTGTTGGGCGTCGGCAAGGTTGGCCGAGTTCAGCCCCTGCTCGATTCGAGAGACGTGGCGCTGTGGCTTACCATGGAGGGATGTGGTTAAATGGTATTAGTCCACCTACTTATCACCAATTGGTTTTAGGAAGGATATGGCAACCAGTTAACCAAAGAACTCTGTGGTTAAGCGTGCTTGACTTCCGGCAGTCACGGGATGGGTTACCCGACCCCCTGGGAAGTAAGCATAGTGCAGCGCTGAGATCCATCAACTGCATACTGAACCAGGTTAGGGTACAAGTCTAGAAGGGGGGGGTGAATAGACTTGTAAGATTTTTCAAATGTTGTAACGATTCATTCAAGTACCCGAGAGGTAACTTCAAGGATTCGTTGAAAATGCACATCGAAAATATATGTTAACCCTTTTTAAAGTTTACACGTGATTTATTTTTGTAAAGTTGTTAGGTTTGATTGTGATAAAAACATACAATTGAAAGCAACTAATAAAATAGAGTGAGACAGAGAGATTTTATAGTGGTTCGGCTAACACCACTATCCACTCCTGAAGAAGATGCTGAAACTACTGCTCTAGCAAAGAATGTGCTGTCCTAACCTTTATTAATTAACGATGATGATTACAGTGATGAAGATGATGTGTTCCCCCTTACACGAGCACTCTCAAAAAGGCAGAAGAGGAAGGAGCCCGAGCCATCAGGCCCTAGTACTCGTGTTCCTTTATTCCCTTTGAGAAAGCCTCTACCTCTTCTGGAACCAAGCTCATCATGGAGTACATCAACCGAGGAATCATCTGAGGGGGAAGACAACTCAGATGATGCGGCCGAGTCCATCCAGCAGCAAATCCCTGTTACTATCCCTGATCAACTAACCGAGGAGACTGTTTTGCCGGTTAGAGAAGCTAATGAAAATGAAGATGAAAATGAAGGTCGAGTAGAAGATCCATCTTCTACTCTCCCACAAGAACCTGCCAATGCAGAAGAGATGGAAAATGTGATTGGAGCCGAGGAAACTGTTGATGTGCAGTCTCACAAAGAGGAAGCCGAAGCATTGCCTGTCTCCACTGATGCTCCATCTTTGCAAATCAATGCTAATGCCGAATTGGCAAGACAGATTGCACACGAGGAATTCTTCGAAGAAATGCCTAATTGCGAAGAAATTATTCGCAATGAGCTGAGAAGAATGTATGAGTGGCAAAGATGGCGAATGTCAAAGCTTGAAGTCATTGCCAGAACTTGCAGTCTCATGTGGGAAGAAGAGCAATGGTCCCTTGATTGGATGGGCACAAGATTAGTTTTTGTAGCCACCAGACCTGATGAAATAGACAGAGTCTATAACGAGAAGCTTGCAGACCGATTTGATAGCAAAGGCAAAGGCCGAGGAATTGATGCAGAGATCACATATCCTAAAGAACAAGACAGGGCAGATAAGACCATGATCGAAAAAGCTAAAGTTATCTCTAGAATTCAATCATCATTTAAAGATATGCGTCCGGGTGTTGGAATGAGTCATGCAAGTGAAGTGCCCGAGGACTCTGAACAAGAAGAAGACGAAGAGGACCAAGTACCTGAAAATGAGGATTCGGGTTGCAATCCTTTAGTGTTTTATTCTGATGATGATGAAGGATGACGAGTCATCAGGCGATCAATCTACTCGTCCTACTACTGATGCCCCAAATAAAGAAGCTCCTGATGATTTATCTGACTCTTTTAGCTCTAATAATTCAGGTAAAGATCATAACAATAATCGAGGAGTATCGAATCATCCTCAGGACGAGGAAGAGCTTAAAATGATAGCAGCCGAAGACACTCATCCAGAAGATCATCATGATCCCATGGAAGAAGATGACCAAAATGATCATATTCTTTCTTCACCTAGAGAGAATGATGAGTCGAGGAATGATAATGTTGTGTACGCTCTTCCTTTGGCTGTGATTGTTCCAAGGATTAGTCTGAGCTCAACCTGAGATGAAGATTTGGAAGCATCTCGAGGTCGAGCCACGAAGACTATAATCCTGAAGCTGAAATACTTGAGCCACAATTTGAGCATCCATAAGAGATTGACACACGGGAAAGTCCGAGTCCAGCTTGAGATGGCAATCAGAAAGCATCTCACGGTGCGCACCACGAAGACTTAAACCCGACCACTGTTGAGGAAAGTGTTAAAGCTAATCACAATGTTGGAATCAGTCCGCGGGTGAATCCGAGCTTAACTAGAAATGAAAATGTGGAAGCATCTCGTAGTGCAAGCCACGAAGACTCTAACCCGAGAGATGAATTGGGTGATGTACCCATGTTTGATGTAGAAGTTTAGGCAGATCCGAGCTTAGCCCGAGGTGAAAATATGGAAGCACCTTAGGGTGCAAGCCACGACAATCGTGCTCAAGGAACTCAATCCACTGAAGTGATAAGTTCTTCTATTCCATTTCACTCTTCTATTATGTCTTCTATTTAGGAATTGGCCAAGACTCAGCAAGCTCAATTTGATTATCTCAAGAAGGCCATTAAATGAGTCAAGAAAAGTAGTGAGAAGTAGAAGAAACAAAACTCTCCTTCCCCAGTGTTGTTTCGCAATGCTGAATTCGAAGAACGAATGACAAAAGCACAATCTGAAAACGTGGAATCATTTGCAAATTTAAGGGAAATTTTGTCAAATGTACAGCGAGAACAACAGAACATGAAACTCAGTTAGATAGGTCTAAAGGAACGAGTTGATCTTGCATGCATCAAGATGGACCTGAACAACAAGAACACTGCTCAATCAGGGACATATGTTCTCGAAAGTCAGTGGTCCATCAAAGAACTTCAACTGATTATCAATCGTTTAAGTGACCATCTCAATGAGGCATTGAGAGATGATGCCAACAAGGGGGAAAAGATAATGTGTAAAAGCCAAGGATGATCATGATGGCCGAGGAGGTAATGGCAATGATGGCCAAAGAAGGACTGAAAGGAACATTTCTAGAGAAACCTTCTTAGCTCTACCACCTCCACCATCTTTTTCCACACTAAGGCATGATAAATCTCAAGGCCGAGGTCCAAAAGAGGGAGAACATTGATGACCTTAACCGCTGATGGCAAAGAAGTTGAATACATTCCTTATGAAGAAGGAAGCGGTAAGAAATTTGAAGTCTATAACGTTCCTCCTTTTTAGAAGAAGAAGACTAATAGAGACATACAAGACTTCCAATGGGGACAAATAGAGAAATAATAGAGCAAATGAAGCAAAAAGGAAAGAAGAAGAAATTCTTGAGAGGCAGAGAATTGAACAGAAAAAGTTCGAAGAAATGAAAGCAAAAAAGGAATCAGCAGTGAACATAACCCAAGCTAACAATGACATTTTGAAGATAAGATCCATCAATCAAATAATGGGTGAAACAGGTTAAAGTTTCTATGATGGTATGACAACACTCGAGTTGATATGGTGGTGGAACAGAAGAAGCATTCATGGGAAAAACTTGGTGAAGTTACACAGAATTATGTCTTACTTCGTGTGAGAAATAAATATGCTCACATGATCGAGAACAAAGATGTGCTTGAGGTAAGAAAAGTCATAAATAATATGATTGACCAAGGAGATGCTAATGAAAGAGAAAAACAAGCACGAGCAAAGAAATGATCTTCAATGAAAAAGTCAAGCACGAGCGAAGAAATGATCTTACTATTTCAAGTTTATCTTTTACTTTATTTTTCATGTAATAATGTTCATGCGTTAATTACACAAGGAGCTTTTGGAAATTTAAAAAGTCTGCCATGGCAGACATGGAGGTGATTTCGGAGCAAAACTTTGGGCAAACTTTGCATGAAAACGCAAACAGAAATACCATGCAAGGTATGTATTGATTCCTTCAAACCTTGTGCTCGGTAATGATTGGAAAATAACAGTCATAAGTATTTTAACATGAGTTCTTGCTGGTATATGGGTTGAATATGCAAAATAATGTAGACATGATGACATATTACGTTGTGTGCCAGCTAGGGGATTAGTTGTGCCATTACCATGTATTGTTAGTGACTACTCTATTGTCGTATGTACGTATGAATTTAGATAGTAATATGATTATTGGCTTCCTTGCCATTGTCGACTGGAAAAATGAATATGTGAACTATGTATGCAGTAGTATTAATTTAATAAGAACAACAGTAGAAGTCTTCATTCATTGTGGTGCACACATTCATTGTAAATGGAAAATTAAAAGTTAAATATGGTGAATATGAGTGGAAATGGTCAATAGGAGAATAGGTTGATGGCAGTAAATTGATTTGCGTACAACAGAATGATATAATGAATGATGAGAAATGACTGTTAAATGATGATAATTTGTGAGAATGAGTAAATGAGTACAACATAAAATGGGATCGTTTGTGTGCCAAAGTGGGATATCATTTGTGACGTTTGTCTAAAGTGTCTATGACTACTGAAATATATACGATTGAAAGCCTATATAGAATGAATGTGTTTTTTTAATGGTGTTTTTTCGTGAAACGAGGACATATTTAATTATTCAAGAAGCCTAACCTATTAATCTGTTGGTTGTTATTGGTTTTAATATTACCCACATAGTATGTGAAATAGTAATTGATTAATTGTAAGTAGTTAGAAACTGTGATAAAGTATGTGCCGTACATGGATTCAATGTGTGCCAGATGAAGAAGACATCAATCATGATGTGCTTGTGGGTGAAGATTACGAGAATGAAGATCACGAAGTAGGTGAATACGAATGTATACCTGATTGTGCTGAAAGTATTAAACCCTACCTGGGGCAACGTTTTCAGACGTTAGACGAGGGTGTTCGTTACTACAAAGAATATGCCGCATTTGTAGGATTTGATGTACGGGCCAGCACAATGAAGAAGAACCGATATGAAGATGTAGAAGTGAAGTATTTTCTTTGTTCAAGAGAGGGGTACACAGTAACCAAGGCACAAAGGTCATCAACCATAGTGGAGGGCAATGAAGCAAATATAAACACACGCCGACGTGTGTCAAACAGGGTTGGGTGTGTGGCTCGGTGTGCCCTGAAATGACGAAAAGACGGACTTTACGCAATTAATGTGTTTACTGAAAGTCATAAACACCGTTTATGTTCCCAAGAGGCAAGATCGTTCCTCAAGATAAACCGGAACTTGGAAGTCGGGCATCAAGCATTCATAACAGCATGTGAAAAGGCTAACATAGGGACTTCTAAAGCATTTGATCTATACAGTGTACTAGGTGGTGGTTTAGATAGCGTTGGTGCTGCATGTGTTGACTTTAGGAATTGCAGAAGAAATGTTCTAGCACAGTTACACGAGGCTGATGCACAATCAATAATAGAGAAATACACACAGAAAAAAGCGTTGTTTGATTCTTACACGTTCGATTACGACGTTGATGACGAGCAACCGCTTTGTAGAGTGTTTTGGTGTGACCCTATAGCCAAGCAAAACTACCTTAAGTTTGGAGAGATGGTTTCATTCGATGCAACGTACCGCACAAACAGGTTCATTCTTTTTATAATGTTTGTAATAATTTATGTGGATAATGTGTGACACTTAAATAGAAGTTGTGTGATGACAACGCATACAAAGAATGGTAATTTAAAAATCATATAAAGATTACTTTAATTACATAATGGAAAAATGTAGGAAACGAATAATATGTACATATATTATTGAGTAAATAACGTGTGCATAATGCGTTGTCGTTGTGTGCCCAACTATCTAATTATCAATTATGCTTTGCGTGCAGGTACAAGATGGTGTTTGTACCTTTTACAGGGATTGACAACCATAAAAAGTGTGTGACGTTCGGAGCTGGGCTCATTTCAAGAGAGGATAAACCATCATATACCTGGTTACTAAACGCATTTAGGCGTTGCATGGGGCAAGCACCGACATGTATAATAACAGATCAAGACCCTGCGATGAGAGAGGTAGTACCCAGGTTTTTCCCGAGAGTATACATCGTTTCTGCATGTGGCACATCATGACAAAAGTGGGAGAAAAAGCAGGGGTGACCTTAGCAAAAGGCATTTCGAAAGGAATTAAATGCTGTTGTGTGGAACGAAACGTTGGGACGAGAAGATTTTGAAAGGAGGTGGCACGCAATAATGACAGAGTACGGATTAGAAGATAATATGTGGTTCTCACAACTATTTGACGCTAGAGAGCACTGGATAGAGGCGTATTTTGAAGGACTATTTATGGCTGGCCTAATGCGAACAACATCAAGATTAGAGGCAGAAAATGGAGTGTTTGGATCCTGCATCAATGAGAATGGAACGTTGTTAGAGTTTTTCTCCCAGTTTGATAGTGTTATAGAAATGCAACGATACAAACAAGCACAGTTAATTGAAGAGACAGAAACCTCCACCCCAAGAACGAAGACCCCTCTATTGATTGAGAAGCATGCAGCGTCCATATACACAATTGCAATCTTCTATGATGTGCAGGCAGAGATTTACGAAGGGTGTTTTTCGTGCAAAATTACATGGAGGGAAGAAGCTGAAGATATCACAGTCTACACAATCAAGGAGGGACAAGCAAAAAGTTTTAAAGTAAGCTATTCTAGAGAAAGGGGGGAAATACAGTGTTCGTGTGGCAAATTCAAGAGGGTGGGAATATTGTGCCGGCATGTTTTTGTTGTATTAAAGGACGATGATGCAGAAATGATCTCACCGAAGTACGTAGTACAGAGATGGACCAAGAATGGTAATGCAAAGGAGACAGAGGCTAACACAGAATACAATGATGAGAATAAATTAGTTGGCAAGGTATGGAATGAGTTCAACAACTACATGGCACTATCAAAGGGGAACATTAAAGATTTGCAGGGGATACTAAATTTTATGCAAGGCAAGAAAGGTGAAATGATGAAGAGGAAGGGGATGATAGAGGCAAAAAGGAAAAGTAGTGATTTAGTTGAGACGTTTTATGGCACACAAACATCCACTACGATAACAATAAAGCCACCACCAATATCGAAAAACAAAGGTAGTGGGAAGCGTTTAAAGAGTGTTCGCGAAAAAGCAGCAGAGATGAAAAAGATAGACGGTCGCAAGTGTAATGGTTGCGGACAAAAACCAGCCCGGCACGACTTTCGCAACTGTCACATGAATCCGAAGAACCAGAAGAAGGGAAATGAGAATGATAAGTCGCATGGGTCAGTAAGTGGAAAAAGAAATAGGTGTAATGTGTTTGAAATAAATCTCATTTTTACATGTGACATACAATTTCGTAAAAGATATTTTGGTTGTTTAGAGATGACTAAGGTAAATTAGATTTATTAATGAGGTTGCAATAAGGGATTGGAGAGATTGAGTTATTATGTGTTGATATGCAGACAATGTTAATGTATCTGGCACATTAGACATAACTAACGGTCACATATTGCAAGGTGAGAAAAAGTGATCTGTAACAGTTGTGAATTCTAACAACTATAGCCTTCGTGGCAAACGGCAGGAAAGTTTTAGGCAAACACACGATTGTTGCGAGACAGTAACAAAGCCAAGGGAGTTATTGGTGTAGTACGGGTGGGTTGGTATGCAAATACACACAGAAGTAAACCCATTGTGGCAAAGAAGACGTAACTAATTGGCAAACGTAGATCAACAGTAAACATTGTCTTAGGGAACTATTTAAAGCAAAACAGTAATATCGTGAAGCGAACTTTGAGGACAAACATTGCTAGAGTAAACGAGAAAAAGTCCAAAAATGCCTTGTCTAAAAAACGAACATATCAACTAATTAACAACAAACACCAAATTAAGTCACTTCACCCGGGTATCCCCAAAGATGAAAGAAACTGAATGGCACGTGCAACATTGCTGGTGCGGTGAGAGTTGATATTTGCCGTGCATATCTCACGAATGTATTTCAAGCGGAAGCGATCCAATGCAGCTTGGTCACCCTTAACGAGACCACAATCCCAGTCAGTTACGCCATGTCCAGTGTAACTCTCCATGTGGCGCATAAGGTAAACTCCACAATCAATCGTGTTGTTAGCGTCATGCCATTTCATATTCATCCTCTTTGATACAAAATGAAGGCACCACTCAGACTTTGCAACTTGAGTAAGCGAGAGGAAATACCGAGACAGCAACAGTAGCTGGAAAAGAAATGTGTCAAAAAGTTGTACAACGTGGGAGTGTAAAAATTCTAAAAAGGAAAATAAAAAGGCAAAAACTGCGACATACCAAATTATCCGGTATGGGGCCATACTTGTCTGACGTGTTCGGACATTTTGTGGAAGTATCTATAATCTCTAACTGCCAAGAGACAAAATCCACACACAGAAGATAGAAATGGCTACTGTGAAGCATGGGGAAAAAGATCTGGAACAATGCAGACATATGTCATTTCCGAAATACCCAAATATAAAAAACTAGTGCACATAATTGATAGCTAAGTGGCACACGATTATATTAGTTTAAAGTGAAGTAAATAACCCAACACTATTGTAGAGTAAAAAAAAGCAGAAGGATATAACATACCAGACGAACATCTTTCCAGTGTGTAAAAGGGGAAAGTGCGAGATCGGCTTCCAAAGCCTTGGAAAACCGTCCCACTAGTTGTTTATCTGGTGATTCGGACGTGAACTGGACATGATCAATCTACAAACATAGGGAGTAACAGAAATAAATACCACCAAGACAACAAACCGTCGAATGGTGCAATTACCCCAAGTCCACATAAACTTACAGCGGTGAATGGAGACGCAAATACTCTAAATGGGGCATTTGGAGGCTTAGAGTGTTCTCGGCTATTTAAAATACAGGACCAGGCTTCAATCACACCAACCATCACTAGTTTACCCGGTGCCAATGAACATAAATCATCGCGTCGTGCGATACACCCATTATACGAAAATAATTCTTCATTCCTTGACCAATTAAAAAAAGACAAAGTCAAGAAAAGCGATCAGAAAAAAAAGCATAGCCTAGCACAGACTGATGATTAAAATATAAGGATGTGAACTCACTTATCAACAGTGTCACATTCTAAAACCCACTTAGATAACTGGACATCATCTAGGAAACCAGAAGGTGGCAATGGCACACTAGGTCCGATGCCCACATGGCGAATCGAATCAAGAGTAGGGCGAACGGGCCTATTAGCCTTTAGTGGAGCAACACAAAGAGGCGTACCATCGACACGACTCACACCCTGTTAAAAGCATTATAAATTACATTTGAACATATGAAGGTGAAAAAGGCAATTTAATGAAATAAATGTAATGATGTTATAATGAAGATAGAAAAACCTCTACAGGTGTTACAAAAGAACCATCATGAACAGCATCTGCCATTGTTGAATGACGCGAACACCCATCCACCTCCCCAACAATAGGCTGCACAAATAATAACATATAATAACAACAGCTGGGCACACAATTAAACTGTAACAGACACGCAATGTATAGCACCAAGTGATATTAGCAATAATACCAACAACGACCACGCACTTGTGTGAATACATCGGCAAACAGTAAAAAACCAATAAAAACAAAGCATTGAAGCGATAAAATCGTATCACTAAATGTGCACAGAAATATACACAAACAGGCACACAACCACAACACATTATGCTGAAAGGAATAACCTAATTACATACCATCTCGTCATCATTGCGCGCACAATCCCCATTTCCCACGCCAGTACCTTCAAGACCTACCCCACTCACATGCTCCGCAACAATGACATTATTAACTTCCTACAGAAGACGGAGTATAGAAACAATAACCAAACTAGTACGTATAGACAATTCTTAAGAAACCGAAATAAATGTTACCAACTCATACCGGCACAGTGTCAGACCCACCACAAGGTTGATCTGCAGCAACAGGCACATGAGAATCACCAAGATCCTACATAAAGTCACACACAAACATAAACACAGTATTAAAGATGTATAGGAAACAACATGCATGCAATTTGAAAGAAAACGTCACACTTTATATATTAATAAAGATATGGTATTACCTGATTAATCCCACGAGCAATCTTAGGCACACATTCCCACACACCATCCCCAAAATCCTGGGTAAGCCCAAGGCTAAAAGAGGGGACATCGTTGAGGTTAGGCCTCTCAGTGATAGCATGCTCAACCTCAGCCAACGCACGAATGTTGTTAGGATTTCCCCAAAACTCATCATCATATTGAGTAAAGGTTGGCTGGGAACAAGGCTGAGCAGTGGACTGAGGAACGGACACTTGGGGCTTCACCCCAATAAGAACTTGAGCAGCACCCTAGCACCTGCCGAAAATTAACATCAACCCCCGATCTCGCAATTGCCTCATTTACTAGCTGGACAAGTGTAAGTATTCTCCTAGCAATCTCGCCCGTCGTATCAGCCAACCGTTCAGCTAGTGACTACATGCAGGAAAAATGCAACCATAGTAGAATGAGTATATGTATCACACAAAACATTGAGGCATGGCACACAGAATCGTGTATGATAAAAAACAAATGAAAATGTCCCAAAAAGGGTAAACATAACGGCTTGGCACACAAACCAGCGCACAATGGCAAACATAACATAAAATCGTTACACATGAGAGAACAATAATAACTAATAAATTCAAAGGGAAGTTGGTAATAATTAATAAATGTAAAATGAATAAATTATTACGCAATAATAGTTAGAAAATAATTGCCTTTTGTGGACGAACAACCGGTGAAGACGGTATAGGCGTAACGCGATGAGAACCACGCAAATCGGCTTCAACATCAGCAACCTCGGGGCCCACATCAGGCACTACACCCCGCTGCACGCGAAACGGACCCCCAATCACACCAGTCCCAAAACCACCAGACCGGATCTCTGTAGCCTGTCTATCATTGAGCATCTGCCATGTTAATCCCCGAAATGTTGGTATTGACCTTGGCAATACTCGAACGGTGGCCCGAGCGCGATCAAAATACAACAGCTTTCATTTTTTAAAAAAACCAACAAAAACGGAAAAACAAATTAAAATGAATGAAAGTCATCCACAAAACATACATAAAACGAAACAGAATAAGCAAAGCATTAACCAGACACTCACAATTAAAAAAACAATAGGACCCGTAAATCAGGGATTAGACCCCACCCACCACAGCGCATGCGTAGAAACCAGCTCCTCAAGTAGAAACCTAGACCAGTTCAAATCCGGAATAGCTTCAACATCATCTAGGTGATGGAACACAGTCTGGTTGCAATATCCGTTGCCCATACAGGAAATCAAAGTTGAAATCATCAACATCATAAAATGTCGCTGAAACCACTCGCCACAATCCAGATAATTCCGAATAAAGGCTAAAACCTCGGATGGTTTGACATCATAATGAGTCTTGTCAAACTTGCTACGCCAAGCAGTCAATAACTTACTCTTCGCATACTGATCCTGCCGATATATAACACCACGACCCCGCGGGAAACCCATAATCAAAGTAACGTCTTCCTCTGTGATTGGCAAGACCTCACCCTCCGCCAGATTAACACACATATTAGTTGGATCAAAATTTGCTAACAACCAACGACCCAACCTAGTAGGCAACTTCGTAAACTTTAAATCGAGGAGACTACCAAACCCGAGTGCAATAATATCCTTCCTCTAACGTGAGGTGAGATCCTCCAACGCATCTACCAAAAAAGAATGAGAAACCCGAACTGTAAAAGTAGGAAATGCAGCTTGTTGTTCTGCAGTTAACCCAACATCCGGAGCATCGGGTGAAGGATCTCGATGAACCTCATCCCAAGCAACATTAGGAGCATCAACAAAATCCTCATCAGCGTTCTCAAGCTGAGACGGACACCCCACTAAAGGTGCCCCCCGCTGCCTTTTTGCTGACAACAACAAACACACTAAAATTATTAGGAGAACACCTTACAACAAATATGGCACACTAGTAAAACAACGTGGCACACATTTCACGCA
>NXFB01001473.1:0-11714 GCA_002525835.2 Ipomoea batatas
AGGTGGGGTAAATGATGTCATTTATTTAAAATAATAAGGATAAAGATGGAAAAAAGTTAAGAAGCTACTAGCTTATTTTTGAAAAGTTACCTAAAGTAGCGTTTCAAAATAAGCTCTTATTTTAAGCTACTAGCTTATTTTGAAAACATTACCAAACAGAGCTTATAGCTTATTAGTAACTTAAAATAAGCTATAAGCTCCTAAATAAGCTCTGCCAAACAAAGCCTCTTTAAAATTAAATGTACTGTGTTTGAATTTTTAGCTTAAAATGGCATTTAAGTGGCTATTTTGTGGTACAAATATATAAGGTTTACTTTCGATTTGGGTCGGGTCAAAGTGTATTCGAGTTCTTTGTAACGATATGAAGAGATTAATATATTGTACGCTAAAAACGGATAGTGGGTGAATGAGAAATTGATTCTCAAGCTAGACCCATTTAAGTTGGAAAATGAAAGTGGAAAGACCTTTGTAAAAGCACTTGTGCCACATTGGTTTGGGAAGTGAGTTTGCACCACTATGTATACAAGAGCCTTTTAGAGGCATGTTGAATTGTATAGCATATAAGCTCTCTCTTGCACGCAAAAGGAGATCCAAATCAAATCTCAAAATGAGTCTGAAAAGGCTTGACTTGTGTACGCTGGCCTGCGGTTTAAGTTATGCCAACTCAGAGCCACTATTCGAGTGTAAACTCTGTTTTAACATTCGAAACATTGAACAAATAGTCACCATTCGGTTTTGTCACCATTTGGACTTCACTATTCGGTTGAGTAGTTACAATTCGAATGCAACTGTTCGGTTTGACCAAACAATTAACTACTCATATGTAACTTTCAGGGAACTATTCACGGGTACTACTCAAACTACCATTCGAGGGTACTGCTCGAACTACTCTTCGGAGTACCATTCTGGAAGTGTTAACTCTGATTCATGGGAATTAATTTTGAATTAATTCCAATTTATATTTTAAGAATTAACGAGCGTAATAGCTATGTTAAACTCCATTTAAGTTGTCAATTAGGAAGGTTACAAAACTGAATTTATTTCAGTGGTAAATGTCATGGTTTAATGCTATTAAATCCATCCTCTCTTATAAATAGCATTGTTGTTGGCAGATGTTTGGGTTGTTGATTTTGAACTCTCAAAATCTAAAGTTTTTCTCTCTTCCTCTCTCAACTCCTTTCTTCGAAAAATTCTACCAACAATTCGGTAAATTGTACAGAGTGCTCACCTAATGTTGTTGTTCGCCGGACTTTTTGTTTGAGTGCTTAGACATTAAGTTGTAACTGACATGTTTTGTTTGTATAGTGTGGGTGGAAAGAAAGGTAGGGAATGAAGATTTAACTTTTATAGGCATGTTGAAGAATTAAGAAATTGAAAGTAGTGAAAGTGCCAATTCTCCAATCCAAAGTGGAATATTCAATCAACAATTGAAGAGATTTAACTTCTAGATCACAAGTGTTGTCAAGACTTCCAATCTAGATCTTCCTCCTTCTAAGATTTGAGAGAGTTCTTGAGAGCTAAAATCTAAGAGATAGAGATAAAAATCTGAAAATCATCTAAAATCTCCAAAGAGAATCAAATCCTCCTAATTACAACTGAAAATCCTTGATTTATAGGTGAGTTCCCACACCAAGAAGAAGGTCGCGCCCCCTTCAATGTCAATCGCCACGATCGTGCCCGACGTCACTATCTCGCCTAGGAACTAGGCCACGATCGTAGTCCATGTCGTGGCAGGGTCTGAAGTTTGGCCATGAACCTCTACCACGATCGTGGTACTTGCTCTGTTGTTTCCCCTTTTTCACTCTTCCAAGATTGCTCCAAATTAAGTCTCTATGCTACTCCTTTGTTCAAGGATCCTTCAAAACACTTGAATGCACAAATCGTAGAGCTTTGCAACACATTAGCAACATTTTATTATTTTTTCTACATTAATCAAACACAAACAATTTAAAATAAGCATAGAACAACCCCAAATTGATCCCTAAAAATAAGCATCTTTTGGCAGTTATCAGTAATCTATTTTATCCTAGGAGAATGACGCTACAATGCTCCTAGCACCTCGAGAGGTATCGAATCGGTTATAAGGAAAGTATGAGATATCGAATCGCTATAATGTGTATCTACTTATTCACCACCAACAATTTTAAAATTGAGATTTTTGGTGAATTAAGTCAATGGCTTCCACTTTTAGTGTAAGTGGAATTATGAATGTTGCTTGTGGTGCACATTTGAATAGTCAGAGCGACAATGGTGTTGCACATTCCGAAACCCTAGTGAACTTTGGTTCGGAGGTGGGTGGTGGCATCAAAGGTTATATCTCTACGGTGAAGGTGTCTGTGATGGTACCAAGTAGATTGGTCGAAAAACTGTGGAAATTCAAGGAGTTGAATTTCAAAGGGTGGCAACTTAAAATGTTGTTCAATTCAACTTAATGATTCTCGACATGTCATGGTTCTTGATCTAGATGGCTCATAGTGGAAAATACGTGAGTCTAACGCTCAAATCGTTAGCGAAGTGAGTGTTTGGAAATATTTTGTTTTTCCTATGCTTAAACTACGTTTTAAACAGTTTGTGTGACTTGTTGTACATTGTATATGCAAACTATATATAGCTAAAGAGTTATTGGAATCTTTGGACCTACGTATAAGAATGATGACGGCGTGGCAAAGATATTTGTCATTAGCTGATTCCTTAAATTCAAGATGGTGGATTTCAGGATTGCCCTTGTGAATAAAGAAAATATAGCTCCTATTTATAGCAGTAGGATAAGAGTTTTGATAGGTTCAAACTCTTTAGATATTATCTAATTAACAAATTAGATAACATCAATATTATCCAAAATATGTTCAAATATACTAATATTGATAAATAATCATATTTGACAAGTTTTCAGTGTCAATAAATGCCCCCTCGAGACTTGTTTATACACCACTTGAGAGCATATACCACTCGAGAGTATGTAGTGCAAGGAAGTCTCGACACTACAGTTAAAGATAAGGCAATTTCAACTTGTGCCAACAAGCCTTAAAGGATATGCAGCAGTTTCGACTCGTACTAGGGAGCCTCAAAGGATATGCAACAGTTTCGACTCGTACTAGGCACACCCAATGGGACAACTCTGCCTCTCATCTCTTCATAGGCACATATGCTTCATCCGATATGGGGGTAAACCCTGTATGAAATTTGAAATGGAGGAAGCTAAATGATACTCATTGGCACGAGTTAAAACGAGCTCATATCTTTTAAGACTCCTTGGCACGAGTCAAAACTGACTCATATCTTCCAAGACTCGCTCCCAATTTCATACTCTGAAGGCTGAACCAATTTCACATTCAGGAAACTAAGACAGTTAGCCTTCCAACCAAGTAAACCGACTTGGTTCAACTTGATCGCACCTTAGGGTGAAGTTAAGCAAGGGACAAGTTCGACAGCATAAGGAAAAAACACGAGTCACACAGGGGTTTCAGTCCGAAGACTCAGTATATTAACTCAAACCGAACCAATATACAAGACTCACGTTAGCCCACAACCCAGGCCAACACCTCTCAAGCTCGCTCACAAAATCAGCCTTCACTCGGCACTCTTTTTTTGTACATTATGAAATGAATACAAGGCCTTATTTATAGCTAGCAACAGTTACAAGCAAAAACCGCCCGGCCAATGAGACGTTGCCACATAGCCAATCTGGAATCGCCCTCATGTGCTCCGCACATGCTCCAAACTGCCTCACATGCAACTCACATGCACTGCAATCGCCGCTCAACTGCCCAAGTGCCAAGCCAATCGCACCAAGGTCCAACCAGAACGCACCGCTCTGGACCCTTGGTCTGTACCCGCTCGCACTTGGTCCGCGACCTCATCCATTTCATCGCACAAGTCCGCGCCAAGGTCACCTGCCTTGAGTCGCGCCCATGTCGTATCGCACCGGCATGCTCGCATCGCATCGCACCCAACAGTTTGGTCTGTGCTCCGCATTTCACGCAACGGCCCGGTTGAGTCTACACCGCACCGCGCCTTTCCGCACCAATGCGCCCAGGTTCGGCCACATTGATCCGTACAGCAAAGATAGCGCACGGGACTCGCGCCACTTCGCACCAACTCACCTTTAGAGTCGTTAACGTCCGAGACCAACGCCCAAGTCTCGAGCCAACATGCACCGTCTTCGAACACCACTGCGCCAACATGGCCACAGCACACCTTGTCGCACCAACAAGGTCTTAGCCGAGCCAAAACCCGGCCAAGTACTTGTTAAGCCATCGGACTTGCGCACCCGAGCCAAAGACGAAACCCAAGTCTTTGCCCGTCCGCAAAATACAGCCACGGACCGCGTCCGTGTTTTTCGCAAACAGTCCGCAACGGTCCGCAACGTGACTTAACCGACCAACGTCTAAGTCATGCCCTCTTCACGACTTAGCCATGGCAAAACCCATTGCCACGCCTTTTAGCCATGGTTTTTAATTAAATGAAGGCCAAAACCAAAAACCCAAGACTAAAACCATCTTTGAAATTTGGGGGTCTAACAAACTTCCACCGCCCAAATTCGTCAACGTCCTCGTTGACTCCTAGCTACCCCGCTAGCCTTAGCACTACTAGTTAAGAAGTTCAGCCACAAGTCGGCTAACTTTTACACATTCAACTAGTCCTAACAACGATGACTTTATTAGCAACTAGCCTAACCCAATTACATGGATTTTCACGATTGACAACCCCCAATCGTTAGGCCCTATCCAAATTAAAACAAGCTTTAAAACGAGGGAAAGCAAAACAATAAATTCATATAGCAAACAAGAACAAACACAGTTTTGGCGTTCCCATTGATGCTTCAACACGTCCCGTTCCAGCCAAAATCCCGCACTGGCTCGTGCCAAGTCCATAGCCCCTATTGGCACCCGTGCTGCCCAACACTACAGCACCCCTGAACGCACCTCACGGTCCGTTCAAATCAGTTACAAGGGACTACAACGTTGTGGGGCCGAATCATCATCATTCGACTCCACATCCTTCAAGGCATTCACGGTTTGTTTCTTTGGGCAGTTCCGTCTATGATGGTCCCCACCGCAATTCCAACAACCAGTCTTCAACCGAGACTCACCAGTTGAGGATGCGGCCATGGTTTCCACCCGTTTGGACTTGCCTGCCGAAATAGACTTGCCCTCACCCGATTCCCCTTTAGTTTTGTTCGAATCCTTACCTTGGGACCCCGAACCAGCGAAATCGACCAAGCCGTCCGCAACAACAATGGGACTGGACAAGTCCTTCACGTTCTGCCTTCTCAACTCCGATTGCGCCCATGGTTGTAGGCCAGCCATGAAGTTGAACAGTTTATCCTCGTCACTCATGCTTTGTATATCCAACATAAGCGACGAGAATGCCTTCACATAGTCCCTTAAGGTCCCCGTTTGGCTTAAACGCCTAAGGGCCTCCCGAGCAATCCAACTTGCGTTGTCCGGCAGGAATTGCAGCTTCAATTCCTTCTTGAGTAGTTCCCACGACTCAATCCGCTCACGGCTAGCACTGGCATCGACAGCCACACGTATACGCCACAACAGCTTCGCGTCACCGGACAAGTACATGCTTGTCATCGCCAGCCTCTCACTATCCGGCACACCAGAAACCCAAAAATATTCCTCCATATCCCAAAGAAAATTTTCTAACTCTTTTGCGTCGCGGGCACCGTCAAAGGCCTTAGGTTCTGGTAATTTAAAACCAGCACTTCGGCTTGGCACAGCCTTGTGCTCGCTGGCCACGACCTTCTTCAGCAATGTCAAATCCTACTTGAGAGCACCGTTTTCCTCACGCAAGGTCTCAATGTCATCCCGAGCCGCTACTTGCAGCGCATGGACCAATGCCTCAAGTTCCTTAACCCGAGCCCAAAGGTCCTTGACATCACCGTCAACTTCCCCAATCACCGAGCTAGTCCCCTCGAACAATTTTGAGGTTTCTGCCTCATCACGGTTTTCAGCGCCTTTGCCATTGCCCATGGCCTCGGTGCTGTCCGCCGTGTGACCATGAAGACCGCTACGCTGATGAGCCATCACACCCTAACCTGGCTCTGATACCAATTGATGAGCCAAGTTCGGTTTGAGTTAACATACTGAGTCTTCGGACTGAAACCCCTGTGTGACTCGTGTGTTTTCCTTATATTGTCGAACGTGTCCCTTGCTTAACTTCACCCTAAGGTGCGATCAAGTTGAACCAAGTCGGTTTACTTAGTTGGAAGGCTAATTGTCTTGGTCGAAGGCAGGCCGTACGGACGAAAATTTTGGCTTGAAATTTACCCCCGTATCAATACATTTTCTCTTGTCTTTCTTCAATTATCGGCTTTCTACCTCCCCTTGACGGGCCAGAAATTGATCTCGACCTAGGCCTTTCATTTGCTTTAGTGAAGACTGCCATTGGTGTAGCCTTCAGAGTCATTGCTTCCTTCTTTTCTTGTTTTGGAAAGGGTTTATTTCCTTTCTTGAATTCTTGCTTTCTAGGAGCCTTGGAGGAGTTAGGCAAGTTCAATACGTTGAGCCTTCCCCTAGCTTTGATGCTTAGCTCCATGTCGTGAGCATGATTGGACAACTCCATGAAGGACTTTGGCTTAATCCCTTGCAGGATATAGGAGAGTTCGAAGTGCATGCCTTGGATGCACATCTTGATAAGCGCCAAGAATAGTCGAATTGAGGGTCGATTATCGGATATTATTACGTAGTATTATTCCACATTTGTAATCATTTCATGCGTAAAAGACTCTAACGTGATCGAATTTGCAAACACCACTTTATGGTATGTTTCGAAGTCATTTCCGCAGAACATAACAGAATCCAAGGCCGATAGGAAGCAACAAACGAAGAAGCAACCGGGTAAGATCAAACCACGCTTACCCCACGCGTGGAGGTGGCGTGGATCATTTCTAGTGTGCATCCACGCGTGGATGCGACGTGGTGCGGGCCATTAAGGGCAATCTTGGGATTTTGACTTTGAGTTGGCTATTTAAACCCTTTCCTTGCATTTTTGAAGGAGAGCCCCAATTTCCAGATATGATTTCATTTTAGTTTTCTCCCCTTTGGGAGAAATCCCCCATTTTCTTAGCCTATATTGATTCTCCCATGGTAGATTTAGCTCGATGGATGAGAGTGAAGATGTAATAGGTTATCCTAGATTCAAGTGGTAACTTTTCTCTACTCTTGTCTTATTTAATTTCATTGCTATTTCTCTTTAATCTTTCTTTGATATTTCTTGTTTATCTCTTTTGCTTTGAATGATGTTAGCTTAGGTTAGATTAGGGGATTGGCGGCCCCGACCTAGATGTGTGGTTGATTTGTTGAGATCTTTCCTAAAAGTTGTGAGATTTATGAACTTGGACTCAAATACTTGTGTGGTTGATGTATGATATGTTTTGTGCCTAAGTGTGGCCACGTTAGATCTGGGAGGAGTGATAGACAAGGTGTTCGAGAAAATGCCCCAGCCGACTGAGGATGTGGGAGTCCGAGTGTGACGTCACTCGATGATGTGCCATGAACTCCCTAATCAAGTCCGAATCATGTTGTTTACAATCCCGTAATAGTGTCGACCACCTGTGCTAGCTAAGGATCCCAATCCCCGCTCTTCTTCATTGTTTTCCTTAGTTCCCATTCATTAACCTTTGCTTATGATTCTTTTATTTTCTTTAGCCGGTCATGTAACTCTTGCCTCTTAACTTCCCAAATGCCAACACGTTATTCGACTCCAATTTGCCTTCTTTGAGACTGACACTCGGGGAACTTCCTCCTCGTTTTATCACCTTCCATTCATCATCACTAAAATCATAGTGTTATCACATCTCTATTGTAGAACTTTGGGATATCCTCTCCTTGCAATTTAGGCATAGTTCCCTCCAACTTTCAATGTAAGCACCGGCACGTTCGCTTTCCACTAGTGAGTGGTGGTGAGTTCTAGGTAGTTATCCATTCTCCTTGTACTATAGAAACGGGTTAAGAACTCACGCTCCATATCGTGCCAACTATTAATGCAGCTGGACTCGAGGTTGGTGTACCAATCAATAGTAGTTCCCTTTAAGGAACAGACAAACTGCTTTACCAACAGATCGCCATAAGTCCCTACATCATTGCTTGTTTCCACAAAGTGGGCAATGTGTTGTCGAGGGTTTCCCTTGCCATCATACTGCTGAAACTTAGGAGGTTGATAGTCGAAGGGCATTTTCAACTCTTCAATCCTTTGTGTGTAAGGCTTAGCATAAGAATATGAGGGTTGGCCTCCATCCAACTTGCCTTTGATAGCCCTCATTATGTAGTCCTTCAACTGATCTACTAGTATCATGCCTTCGGTGACTGGTATCGTTTTCTCCAAACTTCTAGTTACATCTGAACAAAGAAAATTGAGAGTTTTTATATATTAAACTCCATACTTCTAGTTACACGGAATATCAATATAGTGTGGGTAAAAGATCTCTATGTAGTCCCCTGATTCTTCAATTGATGTCTTGAACGCTCAATTGAAGGACTTCCAAATTTCAAGTGGCTTGATCTTCAAAGAAAAGCTTGTATATATAGCTTGTTCTTCATTGAAGGGCCTCTATGTTCAAATGGCTTGATCTTCAATGGGGTTTAGATCAACATTTGGCATATAATCTTCATGGAGGGGCTTTTACATTTAGGATCATTTTATTGAAGATGATTCTATGATTTTTCCAGAGATTTTTTTATTAGTATTGGAAGGGGAACACCCAAAAATATACAAAGCTGTTTAACATGAATTGAAAACAAGCCTCCAGTGTGGAAGACCTTCGCGATCAAACTCAAGGAGGTCACGAATAGTATCAGGGGGATTCCAGAGTATGTATAGACCCTTCGGGTAGGCTCTTGCGATTCTCGCCATGGAGTCTGTAGGGGCATTGATCTCTCGTGGAATAGCATTGATTCTCCAATCTTCCAATTGCCTTAATTATCTTCTACACGCTCTAATGACGTTACTGACTGAATTGTCCATGGCTGATCCATTGTTGATAATGTCGATCAACACCTTGGCATCTCCTTCGAACGTGACTTTCTTTAGACCTCTGTGGATCGCTAGCTGGATGTTCCTGAGGAGTGCCCACGCCTCGGCTTGCAATGGTGGGCAGACTCCAATGTTACATGAGAATCCTCCTAGCCACCCACCTTGGGGGTCTCTAATGACCCCCCCACCCCACAGCTAGCTTGGCCCGACCTTGGATCTACTACGCCATCAAAATTCGCCTTCGAAGTGCCTTCTTCTGGTTTAGACCAGCATAATTTCTCCCACTTGTAGGAGTGAATTGTGTGGAGATGATTCGGGGTCTTTTCAAATGCAGTAGATACCTCTGCCGCCTGTGTTCTAATCCACGAAATCTTGGAATTAAGTGGGTGGCTGGAATTGTTGAAAATTAGATCGTTTCTCCACTTCCAAATCCACCACACAGATATAGCAAACAGCAAGCTGTCATTTTCTGGTCTGAAGTTGTTTCCTTTGTTAGAGATTCCTTGGTCTAGCCATTCCTTGAATGTAGCATTCCTCGATCTTGCATGGAATCGGGGAAGAATTCCGGTCCAAATAGCATCTGCTGCTGTGCATTTACGCAATACATGGTCGATATCTTCCTGAACATTTCAGCACAAGATGCAGTTGCTGTCCGCTGTCAAGCCCCTACTTGCTCACATTGTGTTAGTCAAGATCTTTTCATGTCGGGTTAACCAAAGGAAAGTTAGGATTCAACTTGGAAGATTTAGCTTACATATGGCATTCCATTTGGTTGCTTCTACTGTTGGAGAATAGTTGCAAGCAATATTATACGCTGAACTCACTAAAAATGTGTCAGCAGCTCCATGTCTCCAGACAATAAGGTCTTCTAGTTCGAAGTTGGTTTCCACCATTGTGGCAGCTATTTCGCTAGTGGCAGAAACAGGTAGTAGGTGTTGGAAATCTTCCCATTTCCATCCCGAATCGCTGTCCCAATAGGACTGAACTGTTCTGTACCGATCCTGAAGATACACTATGCCAGTTGCCTTTGTTATGAGGGGCTGCTGACCCACCCATTTGTCCTCCCAAAACAAAGTATTTGAGCCATTTCTTACTAGCTTGGCGCGTCCTTTCTGAAGGATAGGGATTGATTTCAGAATTCCTTTCCACACGTTCGACATATTCGTCCTCGGTCTCCACGTGTTGAAATCAGCAGTGTTGATGGAGTATTTTGCCTTTAAAACTTTTATCCATAGGACCTCCTCATCTTGCGTGATTCGCCACCCTAATTTGGCTAGAAAAGCCTCATTCATCTTGTCTAATTTACGGAGGCCAAGACCACCTTCCTCTTTGCTCTTTGTTACTATGTCCCAATTGATCAGATGACATTTTCTGACATTCGGCATACTACCCCAGATGAAATTTCTAATGAGCTGTTCCATAGCTTTTAATACTCCAATTGGTCGGAGGGTAGTCTGCATGGAGTAATAGGGGATTGCGGACAGCACTGACTAGGCTAAAACTAGTTTCCCAGCTAGTGAGAGTGACTTTGATCTCCATCCAGCTAATCGATGATGCATCCTCTCAATTAAGTTCTGAAAAGATTCCTTCTTTAATCTCCCATGAATGGAGGGGATCCCTAGATATTTCCCCATGTCATCCACCTTTGGTATTCCTGTTAACTGAGATATCTCCCTCTGCATGTCAACTTGGGTGTTCTTAGAGAAGTAAAGTGAGGATGTCTGGACATTTATGCTCTGCCTGAGTGTTCGCAAAAGTGGTTCAGGCATCGGATCATCTCTTCAGCTTGTGCTGTGGTTGCTTCTCCGAACAGCACCATGTCATCGATCTGCGAAAAGAAGGTGAGTTAGGTTAGGGCCCTGTCTAGTTATGTTGATTCCCTTCCACTTACTAGTGTTAACAGATTCATATATTATATGACTAAGCCTTTCAATACAAAGCACAAAGATAAGGGGTGATATAGGTGAGAACCAAACTGTTTGTTGCCCATTCCAATTGATTGCCAACCTAGATGTTGAGATGCATTCCATGATGTTCCTTTTCCAGGTCGAATTAAACCCAATGTCTGCTAGTGTTTCTTCAATAAACTCCCATGCCAGCTTATCATATGCCTTTTCTAGATCAATCTTCATCACCATCCACCCAACTGCACCCTTCTTGGTTCGCATTGAATTCAAGATTTCTTGAAAGACAATAATGTTGTCCCCTATTTGCCTTTCTGGTACAAAGCTTGTCTGGTGGTGACCAACCAGCTCTTTTGAGATCTTTTTCAGTCTGTTTGTCATTGCTTTGGTAATCACTTTGTATGACACATTGCATAGGCCTATCGGTCGGAGATGCTTTACAGTTTCCGGAGTTGCTACCTTTGGTATCAAGGTTATGGTTGTGTCATTCGTACCTCGGGGAAGTTTCCCTGAATGAAAAAAGTCTAATGCATATTTAGAAACCACATTTCCCACCACTCCAAGACTTCTAATAGAAGCCAGCCGTAAAACCATCCGGGCCTGGGGCTTTACATGGGTCCATGTCAAATATAGCTTGTTTGATCTCGTCTTGTTCAAAAGGTTTGTTGATCTCTAGCCATTTATCCTCTGTTAATCTGGGGAATTGTCCTTGGATGAAAGGGCTTGAAGTTCTTGAGCCAGTCTCCGAGAAAAGGTTGATGAAATAGCTACGGATGTGATCTGTTATGGCAATGTCTTCTGTTAGCCAGGTACCATCTTCGGCCTTGA
>NXFB01001482.1:0-13668 GCA_002525835.2 Ipomoea batatas
TATATATATATATATGTTCAAATGTGGTCACGCCTTCCTTTTCACCACTCAATGTTAAGAAATGCACCACAATGAAAATGCATAAAAACATTAAACACCTCATAACTCCCCTGTTTCTAATTGTGCATTTCTTAACACTTGTGTGGTGTATTTTTTCATACGTAGTGGTGTGCTTTTGGTGATGTGTACCTAATAGTGCATATTTGTGTGGTGTATTTTTTAACATTGAGTGGTGCAAACCGCACCGACCGCACGGGAAGGCACGGCCACACCTGATTAATTTTATTTTTTAATATTTATTATTAAAAAATTATTTTAAAATGCTCATTCACCATCCACATAAGCAGGCAACCTGATGAAATGGAAGGTAACCTGCTATAATGTGAAATTGCATGTATGTGGAGTGTTCAGTGACCTAATTGCACATTTATTTCATTCAGTGGCCTATATGCACTTTCAGGTCACGTTCAATCGCTAATTTGAACCTTATTTCTATTTTAAATTACTAGTTTCTTCATCTTCCCTAGTCGAAAACGTATATTCTATTCATTTTCCGGCATGTTTCTTTGTCTCTGGGCAAATACAATGAGCACTTATTTATACTGGACAAGGAAATTTTTTTAGGACAGAAAATGGTTATCTAGGACTTCAAGTCAATTACAATTTTTTAAAATATTTGTTTACATTTTTAAATGTCACGTCAGTATTTTTTATCAATGGGATCAATCATTTTGGTTGAATTGCATAAAATTGCATTATTCATGGACTTAATTTTCGTATAGAAATAGTAATATGAGTATTTGATAATTTGAGTTGTGTTAAAAGTAGATCTTCAGTTAGTTCTAACACAATGCATTAAGAAAAAGAAAATTGCAGAGAAAGGATTAAAGAAAGTTAAAGAACAAGAAAATATGGGAGTGTTCCTCTTATTAGGATTCTATGTATTTGAGTCAGGTTATGACTCTCTATCCTAGTCTCTTTGAGACTCCTACTATCTATATATATTTTTATTATGAAACTCTGTAATTTATCTCATTCAATACAATTCATAGTTCTCATCTAGTATCAGTTAGCTAGGGTTTCTTGTCCCTATGGCTGATGGCAATTCTGCCATTAACGGATTTGTTCCTTCCTCTAAATGGATTGTCTCAGATGTTACTATTACTTCTTTGGTCTCTACAGCTGTCAATTCTCTATCCACCGCATCCCCATTCAATACAATTCATACAATTCTCATCTAGTATCAGTTAGCTAGGGTTTTTTGCCCCTATCTCTACGGCCGTCAATTTATCACATTCAATAAAATTCATACAGTTCTCATATGATATCAATTAGCTAGGGTTTCTTGTCTCTACGGACGTCAATTCCCATTAAATTAACCAACAAGGATTTTCTGTTCTAGAGGATTCAGGTTGTTCCATTTTTACGGGGTCATGATTTAATAGGGTTTGTGGATGGGACAAACCCATGTCCACTGCCCACCATTACTTCTGCCAACGACTCCACTACTTCGCAACCTAATCTAGCATATGCCACTGGATTCACCACGACCAAGCTCTGTTGTCCATGCTAATCTCCTCACTTTCACCGGAGGTCATGCACTTGCCAATAAGATGCAAAACGTCCAAGGATGTGGGTTGCCGTCGAACAGTCGCTTGCCTCGTCCTCGCATGTTTGTTCTCTCCACTTGCTCGGGCAGCTCCAGTCGCTTCGACAAGGCGACTCTTCCGTTGCCAACTACATCAGCCGTGCGCAGATGGTGATCGAAGACCTTGCACTAGCTGGCCGGCTGGTCACCCTTGACAAGTAGAACCTTTATGTGTTTCGGGGTTTCTACCCAGAATTCCGCCCCTTAACAGCATCGCTAGCCGTTCGTGGTCAACCTGTGTCTCTTCAAGAGCTTGTTGACTTTCTAGGCGCACAAGAGTTCATCGTCGCTGACGACTTCGGCCGATCCATATAGCAATGGATGGTGCTTACTGCCCAGCGAGGAAGGTAGCGTGGTCGCTCTGGACGTAGTGGCGCTTGACATATTGTTGAAACTAGTATAACTCTTGTGGCTCATGCTTATGTTCCTTCTCGATTTTGGGACTTTGTCTTTGAAACTACTGTTTATTTGAAAAATAAAATGCCATCTAGTGTCTTGAATAATTTTAGTTCTCACCTAGTGGCTCATAAGTCCCCTCCGTCTTATTTCTTTCTTCGTGTCTTTGGTTGTCTGTGTTATCCTAACTTGAGACCATACAATCGTCATAAAATGTCTTATAGATCCTCTCCTTGTGTCTTCTTAGGTTATCTTGACTCTTTTCATGGGTATAGGTGAACAAACTTACAGACTAATAAGATATATGTGTGCAAGCATGTGCGGTTTGATGAAACAGTTTTTTCGTTTGCCATTAAGACTATTTTGCAGGTTCCTTCAGTTCCTCAGCCTCATCCTTAGGCTGAATCCATCTTCCAGCCATGCCATGAGACACCCACTACTGTTGTCTCGGGATCCCCACCTCTTGTGCAAAATGTTTCTTCTGTTTTTCGGCTTGAAGGCCCTTGGAAAATAGGAGGTGAACCAAATTTTGGAAATGCATGCTTGAATTGTGTGTTGAGAAAGTGTCCCCTTGATCTTACTCTTTGAAAAAGAGTTTTTGTTTCCTTTGAATATTCCTTGAATTGGAAAATTGGGCACATTATTATCACATTTACTTGATGGTGTGAAAGATTTCCCCATCCGTTTTCTTGCACAACTCTCTTGATTGACCATTTGTTTCTTGAGATTATCTTGAGCTATCTTTAGCACTTATCATCCTTGCATTGATTGATAACTTGCTTGAGGACAAGCAAGAATAAGTGTGGAAACTTGTGATACGTGCGGAAACTTGTGATAAGGATGTGAAGAGATCACCTCTATATGAAGGATGTGAAGAGATCACCTCTTGTGATCTTGTGAGCGAAATCAAGGAGAACGTGCTTCCAAAGCACGAATCAAATGCCCCAAAGAAGAAGGACAAGGCACACAAAGGTACATTTAATGTTTTTTTATAAAAATTTTGTTGTGATGCCCAATGGAAGGAGTTATTTGAGAATGATGGTATGGAGGAGTTTACATGTTTAGGCAAAGAGACATCGACTTTAGTTTCTACTGGTTATCCTATAAAGAAGGGTGACCGGGAGCCTTTGTGGTTTCGTGTTCTATCAAGGACACGGAATTCTCAAATGCTCTAGTCGATCTTGGAGCCTCGATTAATTTGATGCCATTGAGTGTGTATGAGGGCTTGAAATTGTCTTGTTTGAAGCCGACTAGGCTCACACTCCGGTTAGCCGACAGAACCACTCGGTATCCTAAGGGCTTAGCGGAAGATATACTTGTAATGGTCAGTGAGTTTTTAGTGCCCGTGGATTTTGTTGTTTGTGAAATGGGAAAGAATGAGCCCTTTGGCTCAGTAATCTTAAGAAGGCCATTTCTGACAACGTGTCGTGCCTTGATTGATGTAGGCACGGACGAAATAACTTTGAGGTTTGATGGGGAAAAAGCCAAGACCGAGAATGTTAATTTCATGAAGGAAGGAAAAGAAGCTACAAATGATATGGTCAAGGTGAAAACCAAGACCAAGCCTATATGGGAGATGGAAAAGTTGGTTTGGAAGAACACTTGGGGCCTGTTTACTAATAGAAAACTGTTTTCTGTTTTCTAATTTTTCAGTTTTCATTCTCTGTATTCGGTTTAGAAAACTTGTTTACTAACACTTATTTTTTCAATTTTTTTTAGATTAACGTTATAAAATTAATAAGAACTTTAATTTCAAGTGATTTTTAGACCTCATATTAAAATATTTTAAAATATGTTTGGTTTAAATAGAATAAATATAATTTTTAATTTTAAATCCAATATGTAAAAATTTTACATTTGATATCCAAACCAAATCTATATATGTATATAACATGAATAAAAATATATCTGAACCATGGTTGCAGTGGGAGCTAGGCGCTAGTCGGGCGATAGACTAGCGCCTAGCGCCTAGGCGGTACCTAGGTGGTTCTAGGCGGTGACCTATAAAAACAAAAAATTAATTCATGTGTGTGGGTGTATGTCATATATTGTATTATATATTACATATATATATCTCTTACTTCTCTTACTTATATAAATAAATAAATTTAAATACATATAAATATAATAATAAAATTAACAATGCCGACTCGCTTGAGTTAACTCGGCTAACTCTGTCTAGTTAGGCGAGTTAACTCGGCCAAATTCGGCCTAGGCGGCTGCCAACTAGGCCTAGTCGGCCGAGTTAGGCGCTAGGTGGTCTCCTAGGCGGCCGGCCACCTAGGCGAACGCCTAGGGATCAATTCGCCACGGTCTAGGAGCGCCTAGCGCCTAGGCGGGGATTTTTGCAACAGTGATCCGAACCAATAACCTATTAAGTTCACATAAAATTTAGTTTAGATAATATTAATATTTTTGAACTAATATTTAAAATATGTTTGGATATATTCATTTGAATGACATGTATATAATATATATAATTTTTATTTTGAATTCTAATATTATATATGTGAAATTTCAATATCCGATATTTGGACCAAACTTGTATCCGATATAACATAATTAAAAATATTCGAATCAATAATCAATTGAGTTCAATCAAAATATAAAATGTGGTATATATTTTAATTTTTAATTTTAATAATGTGAATGATGTATAATTTTAAGCATAAGCAATTAAGTTATGTTTAAATAAGTAATGCAAGTAGAAAAGATAAAACACAATGATAAGTAAAAGAAGATGATAATGAATGTAATCATAGCAATGAATAAATATGGAAGTAGATAATGGTAAGAATGTGGTTATAGTGACATATAGTCTAATAGATGATAGTTGATTCTGTTTTACATTTAGAAAATAGCTTTTAATAATGTTTCAGTTTTCTAGAAAACTGGAAAATTATTTCCTGTTTTCAAAATGGAAAACTATGGTAGTAAACGTGTTTTCTGTTTTCTGTTTTCTAATTTTCCAAATTTTTAGAAAACTGAAGAAAATTTCTAGTTAGTAAACGTGCCCTTGGGCTCCCATGTGCTTCTAACCAAAGGTGAAGGATAATGGTTGAGAAAAGTGAAATGTTGCGTCTAGCCAAATACGTAAAACGTGGCGCTTCTTGGGAGGCAACCCAAGGTTTTCATGTGCATATATTGTCTTGATTTCTTGTGAACTTTTGTGTTTTTGTTGGTATTTTGTTTTTGTATGTTTTTGGGACTAACTTGCAGGAGCTTGGTGCAATACTTGAGCTAAAATTGACCAAAAGTGGAAGCCAAAAGCAAAGAACGAAGAAAGATCTCTATAGAGCCTCCCACGCGTGAAAGCTACGTGGGAAATTTCCAGAGACGCTCCACATGGACGTCCACGTGTGGACGCCCACGTGGATGAGCATTGACAGGAAAAATAAAAGTCTTCGGCTGAAACATCACAAAGCCATTTCCTCCCACCACATTTTTGTTCTTGACCACGAGAGAGGGAGCTCCACGCAAGGTTTGAAGGAAAATTTCCTATTCTCCATCTTTTGTTTAAAGTTTTCAAGTAGAAATCATCAAATCATCATCTTAAGTAGGTAAATCATCTCTAAATTTCATCTCCATGGCCATTTTTGAAGATTTGAGTTGAATGTTCTTGAAATTCTTACTACATTGTCTTGTGATTTTCATGATGAAATACTTGCTTATATTGGTTAGTTTGTATCATTAGAACATTGTTTCATTGTTTTCTTTGATTGAATGTGAACAATTTGTGAGAATGAATTTTCATGAAAGAACCCTAGTCTGAATTTGGATGAAATTGTGAATTGGGTTTGTTGATTAGTGTTGATTTACATGAAATTGATGGTAGAAATTGTTAAGAAACATGTTCTTGTCCTTGAATATGAATTCAATTTGATGATACACACACTTGTATGAAGAAATGCGCATTCACCCTTCAACCCTAGTTCTTGAATTGGGGAAGAAGATGAAGTTGACTTTTGAAATGTTGACTCTGACTTGACTTTGTTTTATCTTGAATTGTGAATGTGTGTTGATGATTGGAATGAATTGCTATGATTTTTATGATTAAGAATAGATGAAAAAGAGGGGAAACCATGCCCAATTTTTGAAAAATTTTGTTGAAGTGATTTTCGAAAAAGGAAGAGGAATTTCGAAAATGTTGAAAAACATTTAGAGAAGAAAAGAGAGATTGAGTGTGACTAACCAATGATATTCATGGAATTTTTTTTGTGTTAAAGACCTTGTAGGAAAAATATGGGAAGAACAAAAAAAAAGCGAAGAAGCGCACATTCGAAGTTGTAGGAGTTCTAGCCGAACAAGGGCTAGTGTGCAACCCCCACCATCGGTTGATCAAAATGCAAGAGAAACAAGAGTACTTAGGGGTTTGAATCGAGAGCAATTGACACTCGTGGATGTCTACAAGTCCAAGAATTTGATCGGTGGAAAATATTTTGATCCAAGTGTGCTAAGAGAGTTCGCGTGTGATTACATAGTGGACCGGTTGCTTAGGCACTGGCAATGGAGTAAGGTGTTAGAGTGGAGAGGACCGACCTACGGGCTGGTAACATATGAGTTCTTAGCTTCTTTAAAGATTAAGAAGGAGGCCAACAACTCCAAACAATCAATCTCATATGTGTTATTTGGAAAGAAATACAACCACTCCGTGGATGACCTAGCCTTGATCCTTGGAGTTCATAACTGCCATGACACTACAAAAAAAGAGTTTTTAGCGACAGACAAAATCCGTCGCTAAAAGGGCAAAATCCGTCCGTCACCAAAACCCTTCTCGCTAGAATTTAGCGACAAATTTTTTTTCGTCGCTAGAATATAGCGACGGAAATATCCGTCGCTAAGTAAAATAAATCCATCGGTAAATTCTTTTCGGCGATGAATTTTTGGTAAAATTTGCGAGGGAATAACGGCAACAACTTTTGTCGCTAAATCTAGCTACGGAAAATCTGTCGCTAATTTCTTAATTTGAAGATCTGGTGACGAATTTGAAAGGAAATAGCGACGGATATTTTCGTCGCTAATTATTTATTTTATAAAAAAAATTATTATTTTAATTAAAATCCCTATTTTTTAATTTACTAGTTAACGCTTTAAAATCCATAAACACACTATATATAACACTACCTAATACTATCAAATTAGTATCAAACTTTATATCATCATAAAATTAAAGTATTACCAAACTTTATAGTAACACAATAATTTAATCAAACTTTAATACAATAATATATCATCAAAACACAATATTGTAAAATACAAAATGCAATTACATAAACTCTGAAAGTAACATTTTTGATTGATTTTGGTAGTATTGCAAATCCAATAAATGATACAAATCCGTTGTGTGCATACAACATTGATGGAATTGAATGAAAATGGAAACCATCAACATGATACTCCTCCACCCACCTGCAAAACATCATTACATTATTTTCACAATGCATCAAGCATCAAGCATAATCAAGTATATATATGAGTGAAATCCATTTTTGGTCATACACTTATGGAGCGTTGGACATATTTAGTCCGCATTTATTAATTTTGCCACATTTTGTCCACACTTAATAAAAGTTGGACAATTTTAGTCCGCCGTCACAATTGACGTTAAGATTCCGTGAAATAGAAGGACATTTCTGTCTTTTCCATTGGTCTTCTCCATCAGCTGCTCTATTTCTCCTCTACACCTCTCTTTCCTCATCTTCTCTCTCACATGGAAAACCGAAACCAGAACAGCAGCAAGCGGCTTTCGAGCTTCGATTCGAGAAGGAGCTTGAAGAGGAAGCTAGAAGAGGTTTTGGAGCACGATCGGTCGAGGACCGTTTCTCTCTCCGTCGAAGAAGCTCACTGAGATCTCGTATTCTAATTCCGTACTCAAGTGGAGATTCTGGAAGCGTTGGTTCTCTTCGATGGATTTTTGATAGTTTTTGCGTTTGCAGAGGAATTTGTGAACATTATTGTGGAGTAGAGTGCGGCACAAAGGAATCTGTAAACATTATTGTGGAGTGAGGCAGACCCAAAGCTTCTCTTCTTCAATATAAAGTTAAAAATTGTTAATCCCCTTTCACCATCAACTTTAGCCACCCTTTGGCCGGTTGTATACACACAAAACATATTTTTTCTTCCTCACTCATTACCCTTTCACCATCAATTTCTGCCACAATCATCTACCATTTTTGCCTGGATCTTTTATTCTCCATATAATACACTGTACTCCCACTAAACCCAACACCAATTCTCATTTCCATCTCTTATGATTCTTTCCTCAAACCCACTTCTATAATTACCAAAGCCATGTTCTTCAAGCATGTTTTCTTTGTCTTCTTCACTTTCCTTTTTGTCATTATCACACCCGCTTTGATGGCCATTTCGGGTTTACCAGACCCGGATACTATTCAAACCCAAACATTCTTACATAACCCATCACCGCCGACCACAATCTCGGCCATCTTGGAGCAGTCCTCTGACGCCAGACCTGCGTGGACTCACTCGAGAAGGCAATGCGCTAATCTTCATGTTTATGGCCTGGTTATTGTTGTTCTTCACATTTATGGCCTGGGTCTGCAAATGGTGATGGTTAACTTAAAAATAGGGGATGGAGAAGACTAATGGAAAAGACAGAAATACCCTTCTATTTCACGGAGCCTTAACGTCAATTGTAATGGTGGACTAAAATTGTCCAACTTTTATTAAGTATGGACAAAATGTGGCAAAATTAATAAATGCGGACTAAATGTGTCCAACGCGCAATAAGTGTAGGACCAAAAATGGATTTCACTCTATATATATCATTATTAACATTAATCACCTTAAGGCAATCCAACGAGCATTAACTCTAAACTTGTCGGGAAGAAAGACCAACTTGAACAAAACATACCGACAAGATTTGTTCTACATGTGGAGCATAGAAAAGGATGAGCAAGTGAACATGGGCGTACAAGTCAAGAAGTGGATCACAGATCAAAACAAACCAAATGTTCAATCGGTATTCATCGGGCCATTGGTGACCAAGTTGTGCCAAGGATTGGGCCTTGATGCAAATTTAGCGAGTGAGAGAATTGAGGCGGAGATGACTGCATTTACTATTCAAGATTTCTTTGTTATGAGCTTACGACTTGGAAAAGATGATGCTTTGTCGGTGGATGAGGAAAATGAAGAGAATGAAGAAAGACAAGATGAGGAAGATGAAGATAATGAAGAAGAGGAGCACCAAGGTGGATATGACGCACCGAAGGATGTACCCACAATGATGGATTGGGAAACCACTAGAGCTTTTCACATGCAGCTACGTTAAGAGCAGATGGCTTTTTTACAGTCTCATAGTGCTAGGCAGGATGAGCAGATGGCACAGACAAGAGAAGTCGTGGAGAGAAATGCAAGGATGATTGAAGAGCTTCAAGCCCAGTTGGCCAACCAATTCCATCCTCCCTCATATGGTGGTTAGTGAGAGTCCATAGCTCCAAGGCACAAGAAGGAAGAGATTTGAAGAGAAAAATATTGTTGAATGAGTGATTGTTATGAGTCTCAATTGAAACATTAGGTTCCCTATGCGCGGTGTTCTGCCTTTTATATTTTCTTTACTTTCATGCACTTTATGGCTTTCTAGATTAAATGATTTTACTTTAGACTTTTTAATACTTGCACTTTAATTTTTAGATTCTTGATGCTTTTTACTTGTTTTTTAGTATGTTCTACTTTAGACTATGTTTGATGTTCTTTTTAGCTTGATGTTATTTTCGTTTAGCATTTGAGTTGGGCTAAAGATGTTAAACTTAGCGCTCTTGGGAGGCACTCCAAGCTTTATAGAAAAGAGAGAGAGAGAAAAGTAGGAAAATGAAAAAAAAGGAGAGAAGGAATAAAAGGAGTAGCTTCCTACTCCATTGCATCTTGAATGTTTACATGCTAACAATTTTTCTTGTAGCATTGATGACGGAGGCAACTCATGTTCGAAGCTAAAGTGTGGAAAAGAAAGGGATGCATACTTGATTGTAACTTATTATCCCTTTTTTACATTAAATGCCCTGTTTTCAATTTCAAAGTGTGGAAATATATTGTTAGATTTGCATTTCACTTTACACAAATGATGAGCATGCCATTCTTTGTTTCACAAAAGGATTCTTTGTTGTAATCCCCATCCTGTAGGCACTTCTAAAGTGTGGAAAGGGGTTTGGTTTAAAGTGTGGAAAGGATTGTTGTAATTTGATTATTTGAGTGATAGACCCGTGTTCCTTTAATCCACTTAGTCCTCAAAGCAACATCGAGGACGATGTTTGGTTTAAAGTGTGGAAAGGATGCACTTTGTGCTTTAAAATGTTTGATTGCTTAATTGGTCTTGTGGTCATTATGCATGGGTGTTGTTGATATTTGGAGAGTAAGTCATTCTTGATATTATCTAGGAAGAGCTTTGATTAGATGTCAATTAATTTTTTTATTCTTGGAATATCCTTGGGAAGTTACCTTTTGTACCCATGAGAGTGTTTAGAACCAAGTAGGTTTATATTCTTGCATCCTTGCATGATTTTCACATCTTATTTTGTTAGGACCTTAGTCAAGGATCTCTTGAAGTGGGAGTGTACACATCCTAATTTGAGAAGGATAATGTAAGCAAAACCCGTAATTGAACTAACTTCGGTAGGGCATGGGGCAAAAGGTGAGCCTATTGGTGAGCAATGAGAGAAAAATCCCTTATCCCAAGAAAGAGGCAAGAGGGGTTGTTATGGTGAAAGTAGAAAAGGCTAAAAAGGGTCAATCCTAGAGGTAAAAATCGAGGAAAGCCATCTTGCTAGGATTTTGGGCAACCATTGCACTGTCTTCGAACAAGCGTAGAGCTCTATGTGAAGTTGGTTGTCCCAACGAAATGATCCTAGAAGATGAGAAAACAAGAGAGGAGGTGAGCCGTTTCGCTAGGGTTCGGGTACTCATTGCACCGACCTTCGAAAAAGCATGGAGATCCATGTGAAGTCTGGTGCCCAATGACGTTACCTTAGGAAGTGAGAAAAAAGAGGGACCGCCTTAAGCCATTGGCGGTGAGTGGTCCATGCCCCTACCCTCATTTATTTTTATGCTTAAGGCTTTTGCGTTTCGGTTGGAAGGGTTGATTAAGTTGTATACATCGTTCCCACTAGTGGGATCGGCTTGAAGCCCCTAGCCAAATAGGAGGTGAATCCAACCTTGGTTTGCATGCTTGAAAATGGTGTGAGAGGTGTGTCCCCTATGCTTAAATGTTTATCTTTAAAGGGTTTTGCCTTCCCGTGAATATTCCTTTAGTTGTATGACATCTAGTTAATGCCCTTTGTAGATAGCATGAGGGATCTCCCCTTCCCCGGTAACTTTTGCATTCATTTTTGATTGACCGAGTGTCCAATTGAGTGATCCTAGCTATCTTTGGTTCTTATGTGTTTGTGGTTTGAAATGATTTGCTTGAGGACAAGCAAAGTAAAGTGTGAAAACTTTGATAAGCACCAAAGATAACTAGATTAAGGGTCTAAGTTGGGGTAATTTAGGAGCTATTTGGCATCCTTTGTGAACTATTTATGACATTCATAAGTTCTAATGTGTAAATCTAGTGCAAATGTTATTCTTGGCACACTTTGAGTGGTTTTGTAGGTTTCGGAGATGAAAACGCAAAGCATGTAAACTTGACAAGCAAAACGAAGTAAAGGATAAAAACCCGGAGGAGTGAGCAGACTGTTCCACGCGTGGAGCAGGCGTGGGAAAAGTCCAGAGAGCTCCCACGCGTGAGTCCATGTGTGGACTCGTGCGTGGACGGGGCGATCTGGAAAATTAAGTGGCAAGGGCAATTTTGGGGAAGCTATTTAAAGGCTTAGTTAGGAAATTTTAGAAAGAGTTGGAGAAAAGTTCAGATTGAGTTTTTAGATTACATTTTTACCTTTTAGACATTTGCAGAGAGAAGTGAGAGAAAAACCTAGCTAGTAGAAGTTCATCTTTGATTTCAATTTGAGAAGACAATCTACTTTGAAGTTTGCTTTTGGATTCTATATTTGATCTCAATTAGGTAATCTACAATTCTATCTTTGATTCTATTGCAATTTAGATTATTTCTATTTCAATTCCTTGTATGATTTTAGATCTTGTGATTTCAATTGCTAGATATGAGTAGCTACATCTCAAATAGGGATTGAATTGTGCAAGATCATGATGCTAAGTGTAGATCTATAGTTTCTTATTGAGGAGATTGAATTGATTATTCTTGTTCATGATTGTTGAATTGTTTGTATTCTATGAGTTATGGCCATCTCTTGAATGTTCTAAGGCATTAACCTAGGCAAGATATTGCTAGTGTTATTGTTAAGCTCTATTCAATCACGATTTCCTATGTAGATCTTGAATATGATTAGTAGGGAGGTGATGTAGACAATGTGTTTGTGAAAATGCCTAGGCCTCTTGGTTGTGAAAAGGCACTCCAGTGCTAGAGAGTCTTAGTAGACCAAATGCGGGGAAAAGTACTAAACTAATCACCCTAGAATAACCAACTTAGCAAGCCAATCCTCCCTTGCACATGTCAAACGAGGAAGCATCATGATCGAATACAATTCATTCCCTAGTTCTTTTAATTGATTTGATTCACTTGATTGTTTGCATTTGTTTGATACAACTTCACAACGATTTGATTTTTAATGTGTGAGCGTGATGAAATATTCCGGTGAACACAATGCATTCTCTTAAATAAAAGTTAAACAAGACCTCCGCTTTGCCACCATGAGAGACGATACAATCCGGGGGTAACCCCAACACACAATCTTTTGAGCACTTGTTCGCACCATATGCCGAATGCATGCCATCAAACATAGAAAACCTACTTTCACTCAATGACATTGTCAAAATATCTGTGAGTTGATAATCTATATTGACATATTCAAGCACAATATCCTTGTTTTTAACATGATCACGAATAAAATGATACTTAATATCAATGTGCTTTGTCTTTGAGTGTAGCACTGGGTTATGACTTGTGGCTATAGCACTTGTGTTATCACATTTGATGCTAATTTCTTTGGTTCCACTCCATAGTTCTTGAGTTGTTGTTTCATCCACAATACTTGAGTACAACAACTTCCAGCGGCTGTGACGGTAATTATGTTACCGGTGTATATTTGATAAGTGGAGTAACAATAGTTCAGTACATTGCAATGGGTAAGTAATAACAATACTCGTACAAGAATGTTTGGGGACAGTAGTGTTTGAGTATAATGGTATTTTGTAAGGGTGAATGATCTTGTGTATAGTATAGTAGTGCTGAGTATTATCAACGAAGTCCCCCCCTCCTCTACAACAGGGCTCCTCTTATACTTGAGATACAACGACTCTTTGTGACTTGTAACGGTTGTTCAATGATGGTGAGCCTTCAATGGTAGTGGAGCTATTGATAATGATGGTGAGAAGTAACTCCTCTTCAATGTGTCGTCTTTGTATAATGGGTGACCGTTTGTTGCCTTCGGGTCAGTGGTGGTGGTCCGGGTCGAACGCTGCTTGCTTGATTACTCTGTCACCAGTGCCCCCACTCCCTAGCCAACGAAAGTGGTTGAGGTGGTTTTGGAGTAATGACTTGTGTAAAAATTGTTTTTGTTTGTGTTTTATTTTGTTTGTTTGTTTTTTTTTTTGCCAAC
>NXFB01001483.1:8186-18984 GCA_002525835.2 Ipomoea batatas
TACTATTAAATGTTATAATTGATTCTCTTTCCAATTAAATGTGTACATAAAGTTTATTTGTGATTGCAATACGAATTTAAATATAATTTTTTTGAATAAATATAATTAAATGATAATTAAAAAATATAATAATGTAATTATAAATCATTTAGCAACACTTAATTATGAAAACAAAAAAATAAATAAAGAAAAATACCTATAATAATTGCCTCTGATATTTAAAAAATAAATAAAGAAAAATATTTAGCGACACTTAATAACTGCCACTAAAATTTAAAGGAATAAATAAATAAATATATATATTTAGAGGCGGTTTTGTAACCGCCGCTAAAAGCAAAAACAAAATACCTATTTTTAGTGGCGGTTACAAAACTGCAGCTAAAATCAAAAGCAAAATACCTCATTTTAGCGACGGTTTTGTAACAGCCGCTAAATGCAATGCTGGTCACTAATTCCCACACTTGTCTAAAACCACCTCTAAATCTTTCGCGACACACTATTTAGACACGGTTGGAGAACCGCCTCTAAACAATTTAGTGGCGGTTGTAAACCCTCTAAATAACAAAATAACCGCCGCTAAATAACCTTTTTGGTGTAGTGTCAGTTGCATGAAACTTATACTTCAGGTCTTAAGGTTAGTGAGGATCTTGCAAACGATGCTATACATGCGAAGACGCCAATCCCATGGAACGAAGACTGCTACCGTTGACCTCGAACCACAAGTAGAATATTCCTCTTCAGCAGATCAGATTGTCCAATTATCTGATAGTCTAGATGCATACGCCACTACCCGACTACTTTGCATCAACAGACATCCAAATTCCTTTCTCTTAGTCTTAGTCAAGTCTTTAGCAAGTCCAAAATGAAGCAACTACTTTATAACAAATAGGAACTTAGATGCACACCCTCAGGGTGCAATAGCCACAAACGCAATCTAAAAGTGACAAGATATTAAAGCATTAATTAAATCAATAAGTAAAAGCGCAACCTCACCATGGATCCTGGAAATCTCACATCCTACACATCCTAGTTATCTTAAACTCTTAATGATCAACTCCTAAAGTCTCTAAATTTCAACTCTTAGGGTCCCATCCTAGGCTCAACATAGGCTCTGATACCAACTATAACACCCCCAATTCTAGACCAAGACAAAGGATAATAAAAGGTATAAATAATTGAATTTAACTCAAGGTACTTAGCAAGAAACAGCGGGAAAAAAATTTAATAGAATGTGGTGTTATGCTATATCTAGGTCCATCTAAGCCAAAATGCTAATGCAAAGTCTAAATCCAAAACATAAACCATAGTACTAAATTATTACAGCACTGAAGTCTAACAAAGGCTCACAGGCCTCAAAAGTCTACTAAAAGGGAAAGCATAACTTGTCTAAAGAATGGGTAAAACTAATGTATACTAACGCGCTCGCAGTACTGGGTTCTACTCCATACCTGAAATCACATTTTGGAATAATTAGCAAAGGACGCTAAGTAAATTCCCACTCTCACTTGTAAAGGTACATAAGTAGTATACAAATGATAATCAAAAGTAGGTTTCCACACACACACACACACACACACACATATATATATATATATATGTCAACGAAACCATCATCAATAAGATTCCAAGAAACTCAAGCTCAACCATGATAATAGGATTCAAATCAAGGACTCATCAACCGAAGATCATGTCAAAGGAACAACGAACTCTAGAATATAACCTCGTGTATAATTATTTAAAGGCCAAAACAAAAAATGCACACACATACACAGCGTTCACAACAACAAGGAGCAAATGGTATGTTTTGGACATCCATGGATCTTACCTCAAGCTAGCCTTAACCTCAAGAGTCCTCCCTTTCTATTCCTCAAGATTGATCTCCTTCACGACGATGACACCACCTAAGACCCTAAAATCCAAGCAACACAAACAACAACAACACACGGCGTGCATACACACAGACAATGAGATATCAAGGAAGGAAAAAGAAGAAAAATGAAGAAGAAGGAGGAAGAAGCTTACTGATGCTCTACTTCTACATTCACAGGCAGAAAAGAAATAAGACATGGAGGAAAATGAGATGAATACTGTAGCTTTTATATGAACACCAAAACCCTAGGTCAACATTAGTATCAAAGAATATTATAGGATCTTGTATTTGGGTTGAAGACTTGGGTTAAAAGTTTGAGTTAAAAATGTTGGGTCTAAGGTTTAAAAGAAAATATGATTTTCTAGAGTAAAAATATGTTAGGTTGAGTTTGGGCTCAAATCTAGGCTTGAAAATAAATAGTATAAGGATCACATGTTTGTCTCAGATTGACTTTTAGTTTAAAATTTTGAATATAATTTATATCATATAAATAGGGTTTATAAAAACATAAGTAACCTTATAAATATTTTATACTAAAATATTTGTTTTAAAAATTATTTTGAGGCAATACCCGTACTAATAATAATAATAATTTTATTTTGAAATTTTTGGGGTATCACACCTTCTGAGATGGTAATTGTCCAAAAGCTTCCAATCTCCTCTTTTTTTCGGAACACACCATTGACCTTTGGATAATGACTATTTCCTATTAGGTGAAAGAATTATCTCTGATCCGTGTAGCTCCAAAAAGCATGTTTGCTACTTTTCAGAAGATAGCTTGTTGTTAGATGTCATTGGAAGTTGTGCTCAAAAACTCTTTTCAGAAAGGACAAAAGAAAATTCATCGTATTGACTTCTGTCTAAAGTACATCTACTAATAAACCTATGATCTATTAAACAAAAAGGATTGTCCTGTCATTACTTCAATACTTATGCTAATTCCAGCTATAGTAAAATGATAAGACATCTTGGGAAGATCTTAACACTATAATGAACTGGTTTACCGTTGACTTAAACTTTAGAGGAACTTAGGGTTTGTCGATCGGGTTCGCTAATGGTATTTATTGCTAAGGTCTACCGATCACAAGGGTAGATAATGTGGAATTAATCCGAAAGATCTACTGGATAAGATCTACCAATACTATAATATGCCAACTATAAAACTCCAACAACATCTGTCATTTGAAATCTTTCAACTAAAAGGCCTAGCAAAGAATAAATCTTAATTTTGGAGTCTGAAAGGACTATTACACAACAAATTTTGGAGAGTCTAACTCCTTAAAAATACATCTATTAACATTATCAACATCTATACAAACATAATTCCTAACAACTTTAGTGCCATCGATTGAGATTCTTGAGTTTGTCAAAGTTGTGATTGCTACCTAACAATTTTTCATTGTCTATTGAATTTTATTGGTGATTTATATATGTAATTGTAAGATTTGTGAAGTGTACTTTTTTTTTTTAAATTGAAATAATTAAAAATCTACCCTAGATCATCAATGTGACAAGAATGATTGAATGTCTTGGCTATCTTGTGCGTTGAGATTGATATGCTAGACATGCAACATTAATCTTGATGCAGCTATTGATCATTTTGCATCTATGGAAGTAGGTAATAAATTTCTTTCATGTTTATTTTTGTCTTTGTAAAACTGTTGAAAACTTCAAGTCATGTTTCAAATTATTTAATATTAGTATTTTTTTTTACATTTATATTAAATTTTAATTTTAATTTTGAACATATATACATTAACTTCAATTCATATATTAATTAATGACTTTTTTTTTATTATTATTATACCCAGATCATCATATAAAATCATATAGGATTAACCATGTTTGTCAAACTAGGGTTTTTCAATTTTCATTCCATAAGCCATAATATATTAAAAATATATGTGTATGATCTTGGTCCACATAAACTCCCCAAGAAATTATAGAGTGATATATGTAAAATGAGTAAATACTAGTGGAGGTCCTCCGACTTTGATGACACCGCCACTTTTAGTCCTCAACTTTTAAATTAACCACTTTTAGTCCTCGGACTTTGATGGTACTGCCACTCTTAGTCCTCAACTTTTAAATCAACCACTTTTAGTCCTCTTACTTTTGTTTCTAGCCACCTATGGTCCTTCCTTTACAATTGGAATTAAGCCATTTAGTCCAAAATTTAGTGTTAACAAAGGAGAGTGGAGAATATGGTTTCTTCAATTATTCTGATGAGGAAACATAATATTTAATACATTAATTATGAAATGACTGAATTGCCCTTGAGAAAATGACATTAGATGTCCAATTGTAAAGGAAGGACCATAGGTGGCTAGAAACAAAAAGTAAGAGGACTAAAAGTGGTTGATTTAAAAGTTGAGGACTAAAAGTGGCAGTGTCATCAAACTCAGAGGACTAAAAGTGATTGATTTAAAAATTGAGGACTAAAAGTGACGGTGCCATCAAAGTCGGGGACCTCCACTGGTATTTACTCTATGTAAAATTCTCTTAACTATTGATTTAATCTTTGGGACGAATTCTTCTTTTAGATATGAGTAAAATAATTGGTGTCATTATTGAGTCCACAACGAGTTGTAGTGAGTGCTTGTTGTACGTGACCATGCATGCGTGTACAAGTTAACAGCGACACTCTCACAGGAAACGTTTGGTAAACTTCATTAAGTATGAAAGGAAATAAATAGGAGGAGTTCTCTGAACAGATGGCAATGGTCACTGGTAGTGATAGGTTGTCCTTTGAATGAATGGGAGAGGGAAAGGACTCACTTTTTCTGAATATTCTTTGCTTTTTTTTTTTTTTTGATTATTCAAGCTATATTTGGACCACTTTGTTTTGTAGTCATTTCAACCTTTTTTTTAAGTGCCCTTAATGAATTTTGCTGGGTTGGAAGTAGATGCAAATCATGCATGCATGTGATCTCTACTTTTGGTAGCTTACTATTTACTACTTTTATCATTCATATTATTTTTCCAGAATAAAGAAATTCAAAAAATATATTTCTTTTAAAAGATTTTTTGCCAAAGATAGGATATTTTTTAGGAGTAAGTTTTTGTCCATATGTAAAAGTTTTAACAAGTTGACAAAATTAAGGGTGTGTTTAGTTCGCACAGGGCAATCAAAATCGAAATGATAATTAAATACTTGGTAATTATAATGACTTTTGGTGAAAGTATTTTGCATGCATGTTTGGTAGTATGGTAGAATTGAAATGATTACTAATATAAATGTTTGATTATGTATGACTCTATAATGGGAATAAAGGTTTTAAAAATATAAAAATAAAAAATTAAGGCAATTGATCATAATATAATGACATCCAAAGCACCAATATAAACAAAAAAAAAAAAATTAAAAGCATCAATCCAAACTTAAAAGTCAGTTACCAATAAGATGGAATAATATTGTTTTTAATTAGAGAATGAGGTTTTTAATTGAAGAAGTAATCAAATCACATAATTGTGTTTTAAAAAGTTGTCAACCAAACACTAACTATGATTTTGATTCTCATTCCTTTTATGTAAATCAATGAACCAAACACACCCTAAATTGGCAATACTCCTGAAATGAATATGCTAATATATAGTTTATTAATATGGTATGGTGTTTATTAAATTATTTACGATCCCAACATTAATCGCAAGCTAAGCACAAAAGTATATAACTATAAATTGATAATGTGTAGTAGAGCATGCATTATATTTATAGAAAGTTGAACCTTTGGATACTCAGTCAAGGTTCCAAAGAATAAAATATATATTGAATTCATCAAAGTTTTAACCCATTTTACATCAGGTTGAAGTGATACTTATTATAAACTTTATTGATTTCTAACCGTTACTAAAATAAATAAATAAATAAAAAGGGTAATATGCCTTGTATTGATGTCTGACAAGCACAAATCTAGAAAAGTTACATTGAACTTCAAGTGCCATTTAGGCGGTAAGTCAATAGGCCTTCTCGAGTCGTGGTAGGTCAGTCGACCTTACCAATCTATATCAAAATGGCTTAAGTAGTACCATCTTCAATTGCAACTGAATCGGTTCATATTGTTAAGCTGTCATCGAGTCCGAATGTTTGGTGATATTAACCTCAATCGTCAGTGAAATACAAATTTTTTTTTATGTGTGTGTGTTTTTATTTATTTATTTATTTTACTTTATTTTATTTTATTTTGAGTTAGACAATTTTCAAAATCGAGTTTGTGTAGTGTGGTGTACAAGTCAATTACAATATATTAGTTGCTTCACCAGCAATCTCACATCAAGGATTAAATCCAAATTAAAGAAGAGACAATTGGGATGCATGGTGTGAGCCATAGCTGTCAACTCACTTTAATTTCCGCCAATAAATTAAAGGCAATTCCATCAAGCTAGGGCGAATCGAAGGCCATGCACATTGGTGCAATTAAGGAGAAAATGACTCCTCACTCATTTTCTGTGTTTTTTCCTGTCCAATTTGCCAGGACTCTCTATGTACAGTAGCAGCCAGCTTCAATACTACTTTGTCCCTCTCATCAACACGAGGTGTTTCGGGCCCACCCGATTAATCCCCGCTCGCTTCAAAAGGCACAGAAACTGATTCAAAAGGAATTGTCACTTCTGGGAATCGAATCTGGGTTATTCCAGAGTTCTTCCCCACAAAGAAATTCTTTTGCCTTGAGCTACTCGGCACTTTGAATTATTATCTTTTATACTGAATGTAATTACTTGCCTTACTGTACCGGATACTATACTGTGAACATAAGTATTAATGATTCTCAATATAATCCAATTAGCATTTTAATTAACATACACAGTTGCACCTGAAATACATTGGCACCTTAAACTTTTCTCACATCTAATTATAATATATCTTGCATTTATGAGTTCCTAAATTTGGTAATGTTGAATGATTGTTAACTACCATACTGTTTAGAGAGAAGGTGGGGTTGAAACGATGCTAATAGTTTGTTTTAGTGGTGATGCATGAAAAATTAAGAGTATCGTCTTCAAGGAATGGCTTTAAGGAAATTTAAGTAATGAGGGTTAAACACGAGTTCATACAGTGTTTGAAAGCTAACTAATAGATAATTGAATATTGCATGTTCTAATACTATATAATGTTAACAAGTGAATTAAAAGATAATAGATGAAATAGAGATTTGAACCAAACATCCTTACATAAAATTTCATGTATGTCTAAAGTTTAAGTTATGTAAGTCTAAATGATGAACTCGGGGAAATAGTTTAAGTGTCAATGCATGTCACTCTCGTGATCAATTTGACTATCAACTAATCCCTATACAGCCTAGGGCCGTAAGGTGTGATACCCCGAAATTTTAAACCCAAAAATTTATTTTCAAATTGAGATTATTTCGGATTTATTATTAAATCTAATATTCTTTAAGAATATTTCGTTATAATTATGTACCTTTCAAAACAAAGGTTGTTTCGCGAACTCTGGACCAACATATTTCAACTCAAGTTATTGTTTTAAAAGGGGTCCAGATGTTGTTTGAAATTAATCTATGGTAAAAAAAATTATCTCAAAGGATTANTATGGCTCGTGTGATACTCATCCTGATCGAAGTAGACGACAATGAAATACCCCTCATGAACATCAGTTCAGTCGGGAAGATACCCACTGATGAACCGGCCGAAGACACAAGGTTGGTTATGTACCTTCAGTTGGGGAAAATGTCAATGGACTTCAGTGAGAAGAAAAAGACTCAGGGGGTTTGCAAGTTGTTCCATCCAGAGGTTGACTTGTACACATTCTGCAAGGCCATCAATCACTTGACAAAAGTTTTAAGGTCCTATGAGGATCAAAACTCTCTTGTAACACAGTCTGCGAATCTAAATTTTATTAGCTTAGCTAGAAAATTTAATTCTATGTCAGATTGTATTGAATGGCTTTACATTCCATTGAACCTTGTTGTATTTGTTTCTAAAGATTATAAATGAAGGTTTATTATTATTATCAAAAAAAAAAAACATTAGTCATACTAATTATAACATTTAAAATTAAACTATATTAATTTAAAATTATGAGTCACTTACATTTAATATTTGTGCTCCACTGTTTGGGTTGATGAACACACCAAAACCGCCATACCTTTTTCTTTGTTTAGTTGTCCTAGAACCAGAACCAGAAGCGGAAGCAGAACCATCAACTGATTTAAATTTTATTGCAGTGCCGTTAGGTCTAGGGTACTTGCATCATTCCACAAAACTCTTAGCTGTTCCAATGGCTCATGGGGTGCTTTATAATATAATGTCTCAATTTTTCCACATTGACCTTCTTGGATGAACTTCACTAAATGTGGGTATGAAAGTAAATATGGGTCAATATTTGCAAACCAATGATCCCCATGTATGTACTGCAAATCTTTTTCTTTAACAAAATTTCTCCCATGGTGTATTATTAGTTCTACACTAGTGCACATGACTGGCAAAACCTAACAACAAACAATTCATTCTAGGCAATTCAATTATTTATTCAATTAAATAGAAGACTATCAATTCAATTAAATAGAACACTATCTGCACTAGTACAATATCAATTCTAAAAAATAGGTCATTTACAACAAATTAAATTAAACATTATAGCTACCCCACTTCAAACCCAAACCAAATCTAACAAGACATACAGAAGCAAATGCATCATACATACAAATTATAAAGAAAGCCACAGAAAAGTCAGCATTCATGTCTAATACACCATGTTAATTAGCCTATGTTTAAACAATTTTTTTATTATTCCCTGTCATCTATTTAAAGTTCAAACAACCCTTAATTAAGGCATTCAACATTCATTCCAATGCATGACACGTACTTCTTTTGGGCATTTCATCGAACAACATGGGGGTACACTCAATGGTCATTAAATAAATAAGCTATTTTATTAATTTTCCTAAGGATTTAGGGACCAGACGGCTGACTAAATGCTCCATTAAACAATGAAGCAATTTTTTTTTTTATAGAGTTTAGAGACTACAAGTGTGACTCAATGTTCCATAAAGACCAAGAGAAAGTTGGATAACCATGTATAACAACAAAGCTCCAGAGATGTCAGAAGATTACAACTTCCTCAATTAAAGACAAGTAAAAAAAAAAAAAAAAAAAAACACCCAACATAACACATACTATTAAAATAGACTGAAATTAGTGGGAAATACATACCTTAAGGAATTGAAACTGCGAACTGATGAACCTTTTTTTCTTTGAAAATTCGAACTGATGAAGCTATGAACCGATGAAGCTACAAATTGATAAACTGTTAGGGATTTAAGGTGTGGTTTGGAAATTTCATAGTTGATTTGGAAATTTATAATTGAAGCTTAGTTGTTTAATGGAAGATTGAGTGTTATACGGTGATGAAACATTGAGTGTTTAATGGAAATTTCTAATTGAAGCTTAGCTTAGTTGATTTGGAAATTTCATAATATACCTTATTAGTTTGCCTTGTACACGGTGGAAAATAAAGAAAAAGAAGAAGAAGAAGAAAAGTCAAGTCATCGTCCAAGTCAACATGCAACCCGTTTGGATGGAGCGTTAACCTGCTATCAGATAAAATTGCATACATTTGGGGTGTTGAGGGGAGTAATTGAACCTTTTTTTTTTTTTTCGTTCAGTGGCCTAATTGCACTTTCAAGTTTCGTTCAGTGGCCCATTTGAGCCTTATTCCTATATACTAAATACAACTATAAACCTAATAATAGAAATTCATAGGCGAACTCAAAAAATCATTTGAGGGGCAAAGTTTAAATTATGTTAGAAATGTCAATAACAAAATATCAAACACTCATAATAAGGTTCAAATACAAAATTTGATAGACTGCATGATATATAGTTAGGGACATAGCCAAAAATATACTTGAGTGGGGTGAAAATGTGAAATTTTAAAACACTTTGAAATGATGTAAAAATATTTATGATAAAATATGAAACATAATAAATGATGTAGTATATACGATCGGTTACGACTACAAATACAATACTAGGTCAGGTTTCGGGTCCGATCTCTAACCTAGCGTGCTTGTTGGTTTAAGTGCTCGAGCTCGGGACGCCTGACAGTGGGTCAAAGATTCCCAAACTGATAGCTAGTGTCACGAAGTAGTTTGGGAAAAGTCACTCCCTCTGTAATTAATACAGTATTTATAGCTAAGGGGAGGGAGCAAGTTCCGCGCTCACGACATGGAGGGCACGTGGAGCCCATGCACTGGTTCAAGTAGGGGCCAAAGGAGACTTGTGCACGTGCCGTAATGTATTTGAGGGTGCGTGCCCTGTTGCCGGATATGGGTTGACAGTTCGACCCGACCTGGGGAGGTTGGGAGTGCGATGCTTGCCACGAGACCCGTAGGTTCACTAGTTAAAGGTGCATTGTGAGCTGTCATGTTAGGAAGAGTAGGAGAGGAGGTCGGCATGGGTCGGGTTGTGCTCTCCTGGCACAGAGGACCCAAGACTGATCACCACACAACGTAGTCTCGGGGGAATAATCTCCATCAATCAATTAGATAAAATAATGTGAATGGAAAAGGCATTATATTCATAAATACTTAGCTTTTAAGTTTTAAATTTTAATTTCTCTTAGTTAGATCAACTTTAAGTTTTTCTAAATTAATTAACAAAATGATTCATAAAAAATACACTAAAAGAACATTTAATTTGTTAATTAAATGATTCATAAAAAGTAAACAAAAAAATAAAACATTTAATTTCTCTTGTAAAGGGATGAAATGGGTAAAATAAAAGAGAAAAGCTAATAATAAGATTTGAACTTATAACGCAAATCATTTAACATCATTTCTAAAGTTCCAACCAATTAAGCTACTAATTTTATGTATTCAAAAAAAAAAAAGCTACTAATTTATACATAAATATGGATTTTATATACAAGTTATATATATATATATATATATATATATATATATATAT
>NXFB01001484.1:0-12703 GCA_002525835.2 Ipomoea batatas
GGGGGGCTTGGATGCATTCTCTTGTACTCATTGCAACTCATTTTATCATGCCATGGAACTTTGCAATTAATACAAAACTGACTCTTACATTTTGTGCACGTCCTAGCTCCATTTATTAATATGGAGCGTACAACGGCCCCTCTTGAGTATTCCCAAGACTCACTTTTCGACATCAGTTCTGAGCACTTGGGATAAGGACAATAGACTTTCTCTCCATCGGGAATCGAAGCTTCCTTGATGCGTTGGTTCAAAATATTAATAAGCTTAGGTGTCAAAATTTTCCTACAGCTATCAATTCTCAGTTCCGAATTACAGTCCTCGTGAGGACACACAGGCAACACCCCATGAAGCAATTTCACTTCTATATGTTGCTTCATGCAAGATATGCAATATCGATGCATGCAACCATCAACCGAGAAAATCTCGGCAGCTTCCACATCCTCTAAGCAAATCACACAAGTCTCACGCACGGCCCTAGAAGCAATAGACTCCGCCTGTTTCTTAACTTGAGAATCCAACGCTTCCCGTGCAGATTTAAAAACAAACTTAATTTCGTTTCGAGCCACAAAAGATGGGTTGCACACTACAAATTTCCCCCGTAACGCATTAACTTGATTCACTAAAGCTGCAACCTTTCGCTGTTTAGGTGACCAATGGCCTGTAACCTGCACTTCCATACCTGTTTTTCAGCAAACTGTTCTCTTAACTGACAAAAGATTTCCTACATTACTTTAACCTCTGAACATAACATTACTAAGATGAATTGCAGCAAAACGTTTTGGACTTAGACACTCTGTACTCCATTACCATGACCATACAAGCACATTATATGCAAGATGATTACAAAAATATGCATGAATTGGGATATCAAAAATTTATAAGGAATATTGCTGATAACTATACAATAATTGGAAGCATAGAGAATAGAAGACTCACAAAACGGTGTATGGGCCGGTAATCGCAATAGAACACAACTCTCTTCAATTCCAAGGAGAGTGCAGCGTTCAAACCCTCTATTAAGGCCTTAAACTCGACGCAATGTCGATTTAAATCACTTCCAAGCAACGGTTTACTCAATTCAAATAGCAACTGATCACTGGAATCGCAAATTGCAACGCCAATCCCACCCAAAACGTGTTTCGGGCCACATTTTTCGATCAAACCTTTAAAATAAACCCTAAAAACCTCCGAGTTTACACTCTTAGAACTCCCTTCCCCAAACGGCCGCTCGAAGTCGCCGCCCCAATCTTCCCACTCATCCTCCGGAATCCGCATGATCTCCTCGGCGAACTTCTGGTCGTGAATCCGACGGTGAAGATCGTCTCGGATTTTCTTGAACTCCGTCACCGAAAGCTTCTGGTCATCGAGCTCTTGCTGGAATTTCACAAGCTCCTGCGACAGGGCGGCGGTGTAACTCAGACTTTCACCGTCCACGGCGGCGGCGACGGCGGCGGATGATGACGGTTTGTGGTCAGGCGGTATCGCCGGGAGATCGGTGGAGGTGGAAGGCTGCAGGGAGAGAGAGGCGTTTAAGGCCTCCTGGAGTTGGAGGTGGAATGCGAATTCGAAGTCGGATTCCATGGCTTCCGCCGCCATGAGTTCACGGCGTTGCGCGGTGGCGAGAGCTTGGAGGTCGTCGGAGTCTGTACCAACCGACATTATACTGCGCTTTGTTTGGTGACTTCGTGTAGTATCAAAGGGTATTGAATTAATAGACTCCTATAACTCCTAAGTCCTAACTCGATTCTGATTTGTTTTATTTTAGCATTGATTTTTAAAACTATTTTATTTTTCTTCTCAAAAAAAAATTATTTTTAGCTTGAAATATTTTTTACTGAAAAAAGAAAGCAGTTTTTGAATTATTGTCATTTTTTGTCCCTTAATAATTGTCTGCAAATAATTTTTTTTTTAATCTCTGAAGTATTTACAAAGTGACTTTTTGATCTGAACTCAACCCTAATAGAATTCAAATACCAAAAACTAATTTTGGAATAAATGAAAAGTGGCAACTGATATAATTGAATGATGACAAACATCATATTCCTTATTTTATTTATATCACAGAATTTGAGTTTTACTCAAAGAAAAAGAAAGACAATATGATAAATTAAAATTAATTGATTTTTTTTTGAAAACATAATTAATTGATTTGATTAAGTAATTACTTAATTAGACAGTACAACTGTACAATTAATCATATCTTTTTTCCTTTTCCTTTTTAGTATATATACATGATCATCATAATTCAAACTAACCATATATGAATGAATTGGAATATAATTGTACCAAAAGTCCTAAAATATAGAATTTAGGGAGATATTTGGTTCAGTTTATCTCACACAATCTATACACATTGTAATATCGCATGCTCTTATTTAATTATTATAGAGAATGTAAAGTTATTGCAACAAAAAAAAAATTACAAAGTTCTTAAACTTTATTTTGCTTCATTCTTCATAAGAAAAAAAAATCTCCGTATATTATTCGTTATGTAAGATTTTTGAGAGAACATTCATTGAACCAAAACACCTCTAAAGTTTTTGGTTAAGGTTTTTGAATATTGAAAATCTAACCTTTAAAAAAATGTATATTTACAATGTATGAATTACATAGTGTGTATATTACTATACTAACAATTAATATATTACTATGTATATTAATTATTACTATATATATTATTATGTATTAAATACTGGAGAGTATATTTAATCCCGACATACGCCATGCAGTCAATGGCCCTCCGATAAGTACCTGTAACGAAATCGACAAAATTTGCAGGAATTTCTTATGGGGTCACTCGGAAGACACAAGGAAAATCCACACAGTGAGTTGGTCGGAAGTGTGCAAACCGCGTGATGAGGGCGGCTTGGGACTGCGAAAAGCCAGAGACTTCAACCTGGCTTTTCTCACGAAGCTGGGTTGGCAAATCCTGACCAACGAGGATAAGCTCTGGGTTCAAGTGATGAAAGACAAGTACGTGAATCATGGTGGTTTCTTCAACACGACATCCACGAATACTTGTTCTTGGAGTTGGCGTAGTATCATGAAAGGTAAGGAGACGCTAGAGAAGGGAGTGAAATGGAAGATTGATACGGGATCCTCGGTCAACTTTTGGTATGATTGGTGGCTAGGGGATGGCCCCATTACGAACTACGTAAATATGCAAGTTCCGGAGACTTATAAACATGCGACGGTTAGTCAGTTCATTACTCGGGAGAAAACCTGGAACGTGAACACGTTGGAAGGGATTATACCCGACGACATCCTCAAATCCGTACGCGCTTACCCGATTCCGGTGGAAGATAATCGGACGAACACACGCTCATGGCCACGCTCAGGTACAGGCCTCCTCTCTGTTAAATCTGCTTTTTCTCTCATTGCAGGTCATACCAAGGACGAGGGAACTGATGGCTGGGTGTGGAAGATACAATGCACGGAGCGGGTAAAAATTTTCATTTGGAAAATTACCCACAATGGCTTGCTTATCAACTTCGAACGTAGGAGACGGGGGTTGACTTCCCAGAGCGATTACCCATGGTGCGACGAAGGTGATGAAACCCTGGATCATATCTTCAAAAGGTGTCATAGGGCCGTGAATTGCTGGAGTCAGATCATCACACTAGTCGGCTTCAATATCAACTCCCATATGCCGTTGGTGAAATGGATAGAGAAAAACTGTATGAGCTCACATACATATTCAAACAACATCAGCTGGAACTCTCGTTTCCCCTACTTGCTCTGGAATTTGTGGAAGGCCAGGAATCAGTTCGTGTTTAATGGTGTGAATATCCCAGCAGGAGAAACCATCTGTAGTGCAAACAAGGAAGCTAGAGAAGCAAAGAGCTTATTGGCTAGGAACCATGGTCTGGTACGTAGCAACCAAGTATGGGTGAATTGGACCCCTCCACGCCACGGCTTTGTCAAACTGAACAAAGACGGCGCTAAGAAAGCGAGCTCGGGTATGGCAAGTGTAGGATGCGTCTTTCGAGATCATGCCGGGTCTTGGATTGTGGGGTTCGCCGCAAAGATAGGGACTACGAATAGCTTCATCGCCGAGCTATGGGATCTCCGAGAAGGTTTAAAGATTGTTATCGACCGGGGATTCAATAAACGTTTAGTGGAAACTGATTCTAACGCTATGGTCCAAGTCTTGAACAGAGATGCAGAATCAAGACCGGAAACCGACACCCTCATCGCTGATTGCAACTTTCTGATGCGAAAAATCCATGAGGTAGAGCTCATTCATGTCTATAGAGAAGGGAACCATTGTGCCGATTACCTTGCCAACATGGGGCAAACTTGTGAGTGGGGGACTATGATCCTGAACCACCCGCCAGATGGGGTCCAAGCCATTCTCAACAGGGATGCTAGGAACGTCGCAATCAGGAGGATTCGCTAACCACCGGGGCTTTTCCCCTCTTACGTGATACACATGATTTTATACCTTTATTTGCCCCACGAATCAAGAGTTTTTGTTGCTTAATTTCTTTACCTTGATACATTTAAGGCTCGTTTGTGTGTTATATTTGATCATGTCTAGCTTATTCACAAATGAGGAGCAAAGGAAGGATTTTCAGTCATCTTGGACTAGTTTTCGAATTTCGATACATAAGGAATCCATCCCGGTCCGGAAAGGAGCAACAGAACACAAAAGGAGTCAGAAGAAGACCATGGGGCCGCATCACGACCGTGATCCCCAATATGGACAGGCAGCCGGCCACACCGCATCACGGCCACGATCCCGGCTGTGATGGCGGCCGTGACCCGGCTGTTGTCCAGTATTTAAGCAGCGTTTCTGATATTTTTGGGGATTTCGAACCCTAGTTTTAGCTTAGTGCAGTTTTTACCTCCTTTAGAGTTTTCCATAGCATAGNTGATTTTCACCCCTGAATATTTTGAATTAGCATTTGTTGTCTTCATCAAAGTTGTAGCCCTTCTAGTTAGCTTTCCAATGATATAAAAATCACTTGATTTGGACATTCCTACGCAGACATATGGTCCAAAAACCAAGCAGTGGACGAATTGTGCGGGAATCTCAACTTCTTGCTCTTTTGCTCCAATTTTGCCTTTGTTTGTCCAAATGACCAAGACCATTAAAAACACCATAATTTGGCTCTCTTAAAGGTGTTTCTCTCATCTTCATAGCTTCTCATTGGCTCCCATTTACTCTACATGCATCCGAAATGCTCCAAAAATCATTCAATTCATCTAAATCACCAAGAATTGGGCCTAAACACACAAATGAATCAAATGAGAACAATTTGGGCAAAATTATAGCAAATGACAAGGAATATAAACTTAAATGCAAGGTGAAAACATGAACATTTTGGCACTTATCAGTCAAATAGGCCAAAAATGAGTTGACAAGGTATTTTCCAAACACCATCAATAACCAATTACATACACTCATGTTTATGACTAATACTAGTCACGGACACGCGTTTTGCACGAAACGTCATGTCCAATGATTAATTAATGTCTTCTAATTTTTAAATAATAATATATATAAAAGTGAATAATTGTTATATGAAAAAATAAAATCATAAATAAATACATTATTTAGGTAGCAACACGATATAATTATAACTCCAAACATGATCATGACAAATTAAACATTAATATTACATCATTAATAACAAAATGTCGTATATAATATATAGAATATTTTAGTACATTTTTTCAGCATTATGACAAATTTGAACTATTACTAACATTGGATTAATTAATTCATTTTTTTTTTGTGGGATTGGCCCGTCAACGACGGGTATAGCAAAGTTACCAAACTCTAACGTAACTGGCGCCAGCAATATTAGCCGCAAGAATCGTTTCAATACTAGTCGGAGGCGTGTCTAGAACAGTAGTTCCCCAGGTACCCAGTTGCCCAAGATTCGCAAGGTGATATGCACTTTTGTGTTCCCTATCTGAGAATGTGCTGGAGAGAGATCTTATCAAAGGAACCCATCAAGAAAGTACAATCTTTAATGAGAGTCGAACTAAACACTTGATATTCGGCCTCTCCTTGCAACAAGGAGACGATTGACTCCGAATCCAGCTCCACGATCAACCTTTCAAACCCCTCCCTTAGGCCGCACAACTCCGCGGCAAAGCTATTAGTTGCCCCAATTTTTGTCACGAACCTAAATAACCACTTCCCTTGGTGATCACAAGCTAATCTTCTTGCACTAGCAAGACGAATATTCTTTTTAAAAGTACCATCAGTGTTAATTTTAACCCAACCTTCGTCCGGGTGGGACCAGTAGATCCAACGCATTCTTCCTTTCGGATCAGGATGTCTTTTGTAGCCAATAGAAAATGCATCTTTTGCAGAAGACTTAGAACGGTGCACGATTTCCTCCGGGGATAGCGAAGAGTGCTCAAAGATCTTATTTTTGGCCTTCCATAACTCCCAACACATGTAACTGAAGGTTAAGCTCCACGGGATGCCATTCATGGTGATGTTCGAGGAGTAGTTTCCCTTGAGCCACGGCGCAAAGGAAGTAGTCTGACTATACTTGAAATTAGTCGGGTGGTAAGACTTTCTCCAGCACTCCCTCGCCAAGTCGCAATGGATGAGAATATGGTCAATGCTCTCACCATCTTCACCGCACCCCATGCAACTACAATTATCGGTGAGCCCTCTCGTTTTTGTTACGGCATTGGTGAGAAGTTTATCTTTCACTACCAGCCGTAAAAACATACGGCATCTCTCCCAAACCTTCGTCTTCCACACCCAATCCACCACCCGCGTTTCGTCATTCCCTGCAATGTACCTGTATGCTTCACTAACAGAAAACGTACCTCCGGGGGAAGCCGACCAGTACAGTGCATCTAGAATGTGATCGGCCAGAGGAAGGGGAATACTCCTGATCTTGTTAACCTCTTTGTGGGGGAGTAAGTTCTGCAACCTATCAAAATCCAAAGAACGATGAGGGAGAATGAAGTCACTTACCTTAGCATTTGTCGTGTCGTCTGAAATTGTCACGTTGTCGTGAAGCCCAAGCGGGTTTGTTCCCAACCCACCAGTCAGACCAAAAGTTCAGCGATTCTATAGACCCTACCCTCCTAGCTCGATGGTAGAACGACACCTTACAATACTCCTCCATCCCCAAGAAGAATTATGCGGGATAGGAGCCATGAAGAAGTTCCCATCCTTCACGTATTTCTCGTTCATGATGCGAACCCAAAGCTTGCCACTTGAAGCATTCATTTGCCAAGCTAACTTAGCAAGCAGAGCCTCATTAAAATCAGTGCATCTCTTGAGGCCCAAACCACCTATATCTTTGGGCTTACAAACTTCGTTCCATCCCACAAGATGAATCTTTTTTTTTCTCTCTAAGTCTCCCCAAAGAAAACTCCTGCAAATTTTATCAATATCATTGCAAACTCCCATTGGGAGTTTAAAGACCTGCATCGAATAGACCGGCATCGCTGCTAGTGCTGATTGGACAAGCACCCTACGACCCGCTAGGCTAAGGGTATCCGCCTTCCAATTAGCTAATTTTATTTTAATGCCCTCCAGGATATTGCCAAAAGTCCTTTTAGAAACTCTCTGATGGAGGATAGGAATGCTTAGGTAATTCCCAAGATTATCTTAGACCGGGATGCCCATAATCCTCTTCAGCTCCTTTTTCGTCACTGTCGAAGTGTTAGGACTACAAAAAATACTAGATTTATTAGCATTAATAATCAAACTTGAGCTCTTCGAAAAATCTTCAAGATAGTCCATGATGATTTGACCCTGGCTTTGGGAGGCTTCGGCGAAAAGCATAAGGTCATCAGCGAAAAACGGACGGGAAACGCCGGCCCCTCCTCTCGAATTGAAACCACGATACGTTTCCAATTCTTCTTACTAACCTCGGTCTGGATCATCCAAGATAATTTTTCCATGACAAGGATAAAGAGATAGGGGCTAAAGGGTCGCCTTGCCGAAGGGCTCGTCCTGGACGGACGAAAGGAAGTTTTTCCCCATTGCAAAGCAAAGTAATGACGCTTTCCTTCAGCGGGAACATGATTAAGCGGATGCGCTGAATTAGAAAACCAAAGTCCTCGAGAGTCGCCACTAGGAATTCCCAGTTGATACTATCATAAGCTTTATGAAAGTCGACTTTAATGGCCATGCAACCCTTTTTACCTTTCTTGTGGCGCATGGAGTGGATGATTTCTTGCGTGAGAATAATATTGTCCATTGTGAACCTCCCCGGGAGGAAGCTATTTTGGAACGGACCGATGAGCTTTCTCATAATGGGCATCATCCTGTTGACAATAACTTTCGAAATGATTTTGAAACTGACATTGAGGAGGGTAGTTGGTCTGAAATCCGCAACAGACTTAGGGTTCTGTTTCTTGGTGATGAGAGAAATGTAGGCCTCAAGCATCTTCGTAGGAACCCTTCCTGTAAATAAAGCATCATTGACAAACTTGGTGATGTGAGTTTTAACACCTTCCCAGAATGATTGGAAGAAAGCAGTTTGAATCCCATCGGGACCTGGCTTCCAAATTTCTTCATTTGCATCACCACCCTCCTCACTTCATGAGTACCCACAGCTTGGGAGAGGGACGCGGCTTAACTATGAGTGATTTTGGAACCCATATACACTTGCTCAAGGCTAGTATCCCTTGGAATCCTCTTGTTGAACAAATCGATAAAAAAGTTAGAAATATGCTTAGCGATAACTTTGAATCGGAATTTCACTCACCATTAATTTTAAGCATACGGATTCTAGCCCGACTACGGCTGATAAGGGTGGATTTAAGGTAGAAAGCCGTGTTCCTATCTCCATCTTGAATCCAAGCTCTACTAGATTTTTGATACCAAAGAAGTTCCTCTTGCTCCAAACCTTGATTCAGTTCAGAAATCAGTTTATTTTCGAGGACCCGGAGACCCCTGGAGTTGTTTGAAGGTATGTAATTCGTAGTGAGGTGGATAAGTGGAAAAACGAAGAGTCAAGACTCCCTGAGTGTCGTGTCTCTCAAGGATGACAAATTGGAGCGAATTGGTATTGTCATTTAGGATGTTAAGAGGTAAGAGTTGCAAGAACTAACTAGGAACAAGAGGATGATAAGGCATAAGTTTGTACAAGGGTTTTGAGGTTTAAAATGGTTGGTTTGGAAAAAGGTAAAGTGGAGATTGGGGCTTGTGGCTAGCCTATGTGGTCTACTATCTAATGGTTTTGCAAGCAAATGATTTGGATTCAACTAGGGAGTTCATGGCACTTCACCAATTGGCGTCACACTTGGACTCCCACATCCTCATTCGGTTGGGGCATTTTATCAAATACCTTGTCTACCACTCCTCTCGGACCTCTTCCTTTCGGACTAAGGGCAGAGATGTGGATGAGTTGGACACGTGAGTGGCCGCTATCGCGCACACACTCCCTTTCACGGGTTTGCTATCTAATGTGGCCACACTTAGGCACAAGATATATCAAACATCAACCACACAAGTATTCACATCCATGAATCATAAAGCTCACATTTTTAAAGCAATTTCTTTAGCAATTCAACCACATAGTTAGTTTTGGGGCCACCAATACCCTATCTAATCTAAGTAGACATCAAAATAAAGAAACAAGAAGAAGCAATGGAAGTTTCAAAGAAAACAAACAAGAAATCAGAGTAGATATTGAAAAGAAGAGTTACCATCCATGGGGAATGGTTCCATTACATTTTTGTCTTGAAGCTTCTACCCTTCTAGCTTGTTCTTCAATCTATTCTAAGGGAAAAGGAAGTTTTCCCCCAAGAGGGGAGAAAACCTAAAGGAACTTCAGATCTAAAACTATTTTCTAGCTGCTAGGATTTTTTAACTTTCCGAAAAAGGGGTTTAAACAAGCAACCCGAAGCCAGAAATCCCGAAATGGCCCCAGTGGCCAGACCACGCCAGCACCATGCGTGGTTGAGGGCGTGGATAGCTACTGGAATTGATCCACGCCACCCACACGCGTGTTAGCTGCGTGGACGATTTCTGCTCGGCGACTTCTTTGCTTTTTGCTCTGTTTTGGCCTTGAATCCCTTTTCAATCTACAGAAACAACTTCAAAACTTTTCATGAAAATTGTATTAGAGGTTTTTGATCACATCTGAGTTTAAAATGCATGAGATTGTTATAAACGGGTGGCAAAACATCGTATACTATCCTACTTTTGACCCTTAAATTATACTATTCTAGGTGCTTATCATTGTTGTAATAAACAGATTCTTGAATGCCCTTAATTCTAGCTTGCAGGTTGGATTTTCTTTTAAAAATATTCCCAAACACATTTTTGTTCCACACCTTGCTTTGAACTGTCACCTCCTCGATGGCGCCAACAATATCCAAATTTGTGTCTTTCCAAATATTATTCCAAAGAACTCTATAGTCATCCCGCCTAAGCTAGGCTCCCTCAGAGCGAAAAGGTCTATTATCACTACGTGGGGGTCTTCCCACCACCCCTACGAACTTAAGAGGATGTCCGAATGGGTTCGCGGGAGAATCGCAGCTTTCGCCTCAAGAAAGTTAGTGATAGATGCCAGAAGTACCTATCTTTTTGGACCAATTAAGAGAGGTTAATGACAAGTAAATGCTTTAAAGAACTCAATGTGTGGTATTTTTACGTTGATATGCTAACAAGTACAAAAGTACTTTGTGTAGTATGTTTTAAAAAATTTTGATAGGTTTGGAAGCTTTGAATAACCAAGGAACGACATACATGATGAAAGAGGAACGAACCCGACCTTGGCGCACGCAAAGACCAAGCCCGAACCAGCGGAAGAAACAAAGACAAGGGAATTTCCGCCGTCCACGCCAACACCACGTGTGTAGCACGCGTGGATGAATTCCAGTAGCTCTCCACGCATGGAGGCTACGTGTACGGAGCATCAGAACCTTGCGCAAAATTGTTTATAAGGGGATTATTTTTCAGCTTGGAAATGAGGACTTTTCATATTCACACTTTCCAATTTTTAGATTAGGGTTTAGGATAGAACTCTTAGAGAGAAAATGAGGCTTGGGAAGAAAGTAAAGGGATTGGATTGAGATTGCTTGCTCTTATTTTTGGTACACTCTTTCCTTATTCATTGTGATTGCTTTTCAAATCCCTTTGTTGAATCCCTCCTTTCTTTGATTTCATTTGCATTTTCTATTGTTATTGTTATTGAATCTTGATCTTGAATAGTATATGATGTTTGTGAAGCCCATGACTGGCTAGATTCTAGGGTAGGGCTAGGATGGAAAGAGTTTTGCATTCATGATTTGAGATGTTTATATGAGACTTGATTTCCTTCGATTTGCTGAAATTGTGTGTACGTTTGTGATTGATCTTGTTGGATTGAGGGCCCCGATCACTTCATGAGTCTAGGATCACCAATTTGGCGAGATATCGCAAACGGGTGAGAGCCTAATGCTCACATCTCCCGCCCTCACTCCGGAAGGATGAGGCCCAGAGGGAACTCAGGCAAGGTGTTTGATGAAATTCCCCAACCAATTGAGGATTGGGAGCTTGAGTGTGACGCCACTCAAGAGTGTGAATCAAGTCCCTTTAGCAAGATCAATGGGTAAACCAAGCCTTTCTTTAGCAAAATAATGCAAGCTCTAACAAGTCCTAGCCCCATCTGTCCTTTCCCTTTTTGATTAACTCAGTTTACCAAAGTTTACACCCATGAAACCATGTTTCCCTTTCGTTTGCTTTTCCTTTTCGTTACCTAGGCAATGAAAGATATGATGCTTAATCTCTCCAATTTTTCATCCTCGTGAGACCGACACTCGGGGAGTTTAGACTCTTCGTTTTATACCACTCTTCCACCTCACCATAAACTTCTTCCTTCAAAATGGCGCCGTTGCCGGGGATAGCAAACGATGTAGTTTAAAGTTTTTCTATCTTGATTGCTTAAATAACTTGTTTGATTTATTTTCTTTTTACTTTCATTCCATTTGACCCTCATTTTACACTTTTCCACCTCATTTTACACTTATCCACACACACCACTTGAGCTAATCTTCAAAAGGAGCTACCTCTTGTCCTCCGATTCTTTGTTTGAACATTTGATTGTAGGTTCCCTTCTATAAGGACATGGATCAACCCACATCTGACGAAAGTGCTTATTATGGTTATCCACCCTATGGAAGAGACCCCTACTACCCACCACCACCACAACCTTATCCACCTCCACAATACTATCATCCATATCCTTTTTCTTACCCACCCCCTTTCCACTATTCCATGCCTCCACCTCTGCCGTGTTATCATGAACAAGCTTATGCAATGCATCACTATTTACCCTCAAGGCATCATACGCATGAGACACCCCCATATTATCCTCAAATGCACCCCAACGAGCAAAAAAACCAACACCCCGAAAATTTCCTGCACAGTAGCCTATCCACGCGTGCTACACGCGTGGAGGAGATATGGATGGATTCCAGTAGCCATCCACGCCATGCCTACACGCATGAAAGCAGCGTGGATGAGGCCGAGAATGTCTTTCATCTTTCTACTGCTCCGGATCAAACACCTTCACCCAAAAATGGTCAAGATGCCCTCAAAAAGCGCCTCAATGATTTTATACGCGAGACTAGAGAAGAAAATGCCAAACTTAAGGAGACCAACACCAAAGAAATGCTAGGAGAAATCCAAGAGTTCCGTCATGAGACACTCTCAGCGCTTCAAACTGTTGAGAGTGCCCTTGCCAAGATAATGGAGATTATCCAAGTGCAAGGGGAAAGTGATGTG
>NXFB01001488.1:0-12273 GCA_002525835.2 Ipomoea batatas
TTCAACGTTAAGGAAAGGATATCCGAAGGTGATAAGATCTGAGAAGGACATCCACTAGGATTGAAGATAAGAAGGAATCTTCTTTATCAAAAGGAACGGCGACACCGGCCGACAAGATAAAAAGAAAAAGGAACGGCGGAGGAACCTCCAAGCCCCTGCCAGTATCCTCTATAAATACCCCAGCTTCGCCCTTCTGTTTCTCACACCAGCAAACATAGCTTCCGCATCCCCTCTCTGAAAACCCCTCTGTCTAAAAAACCCTATACTCATTCTGACCAACCCGCTGGAAGGAGAACGCAAGCGCAGCAGTTCAGCAAAGACACCGTCTTCTCAAACAGCCAAGAGGTATTTATGCTTCTGTTTACCATAATCTGTATAATCTTAGCTGTTTATCCGGTTATATTTGCTATACTGTTTAGAAGCTACGTGATTTATCTGATTATCACATACCGATAGTCATATAGATCTAGAAAGCGAGTGCCTACGGAGATCCGAGATCCGGCTTCGGCCCTTTCTTGGTTTTCTGTTACGCCACCCCAATTTCCTGGTATCAGAGCCTTGTTTGATCTTGATCAGTCATAGCTCTTGTGATTTAACAATCATAGATACTAAGAAGTGTTCGGATCTTAGGGAATTAGAATATTTAGACTTATCTATACCTATAATCCCTAAGCGGCAGGCTCGTGACTGTCCAGAAAGACCTTCGGCTTGCAATTTTGCACCGAAAAAAGGAGATTATTCTCATTTATACCATAATAAAGAAGAGAATAATATAGGATATCAGCTCAACGCTGTGGTTGATATTCTCATAAACTTATCGGAGAACCTTAAGAAAGCCGATTCAAGAATTTTAGCCAGAATAAGCAAAAATTCTGAATCGAGCGACCTTGCTTGAAACCTAGACTTTATAAAAGCTAGCCTAGAAACGGTAAGGGAAAGAGTTGAGAAGACTCTTTATAAGGCCGATAAATTCGCATCCAAGAAGGACATAAGGGAATTGCTTCTAGTCCCAGAGCGCTTAGAACAGCAAACTCAGAGGAATTTAGAAGAAGTTAGAAAAGAAATACAGCGAGAGATCGTGGCCAATACTGAAATCCTTGATAATTTTAGAAAGGAGGCCCGATTAGAAGTCGATTTCTTAAAGGAACAAATAGAAGAATTCAGAAAACTCTTCTTAGGTTCATGAGTGTACCTCTTGAGGATAAAACCTTAGCGGTTTACAACTCAACTTTAGAAATCAGCCGAGCGGTTAATAATACAGAATTTAACGGGGTAGTTAACCCATCTAAATTCGCCTCTGCACAAGATAAAGCGCAGGTTAGCCAGCTCAATAATCTTATACTTTTAGGGTCGGTTGGTTTTTCTAAGCTTTTTGATTATACCGAGAATACTAGAGCAGAAATCTTTAATCTTGGTTTAGAATTAAAAGCGTTGTCCCGAAATATCTCGGAACAACAAGAAAAGCTTTCCAAACAGATCGAAAGGATTCAGAAAGATCTTACGATCCAACCCACCAGTTCCATTCATAATAGTGGAATTGAAAGTATAAAAGAATCTATAACCAAGGATCTTTTCCCGTTATTGCACATAATTGCAACAGATTTATCTACAGTCAAGAGAGATACCTCTCTTATACCAAAATATTTGGCTGTAAGTGATAATCTGAGACCCGCAGTTGAAAGAATTCAACAAACGACTGAAATTATAAATAGCAAGCTAGATAATCAGTCAAGTGGGCTAGACCATTTTTCTGTTACTGTAATTGATAAGCAGAATCTTATCATTCAACAGTTAGAAAAGGCCGATCTAAAGGGAATTGAGAACATAAAATCTCAAAGGTTTATAACCTACGATCCTCCATCATCCACATAATGGATTTTGGAAAACTATTTGGGATAAAACCCAAGAACCAGGATGAAATACGCATCCTTGATACAATTGATATCGAAAGAGACATAAAACTCTTTGAACAGCACAAGAATAAACTTCTGAATCCTATAATTCTATACCAGAAGAATTCTTGGTCAGATAAAAGCTGTTTCCTTCGAGAATCAATTGAGAAGCCTATATGTGTTGGTGATAACGATAGCATAATTATCGATCTCATCAATAAGGAATGTAGTCGTGCAATTAGTCAGAAGTATAAGTTTACGCATTTGGGATTAATTGTTATTGGAGTCAAAGGTATGACCCGAAAACAATTAGGAGCTCATGCTATGATAACTCTATACGATGACCGTATTAATGTCAAGACTAAGAAAATAATTTCTTTGATGGACGTTGATATGAACAATAATAGAGGACTCTATTATTGTGCACCAGATTTCTTCCTCAAGTCAGAAGACTTGCATAAGATAAAATTAGGCATTCTTACCAAAGGGTACGGTACCCTAAGCCATGATAATTTGGTAATTACCGCTGGTGTGATTGGAAAATCTACCCAATCTACCAATATTAAGTTTAAATGCCCAGTAGAAGACCTTATAGAAGCCATAAGTTCTAAAGGTATTAGGTTCCTTAAGCCAGAAAGCTTTAGTGCAGAAGAATATGCAGGAACATCTTGGGATTTAGACAAAATCTTGAAAGGTAAAGAAACATTAGTGCCTGGAACCTCTAGTGTTTATCTTAGCAGAAATAAGAGCCTTTCAGTAAGATTTGATGGGTATAAGCCCGAGGATGATAGATCTGATACTTGGTCAGTTGATGAAACTCAGCCAATAGGATTAGATCTAATGGATAGAACCCTACCATCCCATGAGCAGATTAGTTACGAAGATAAGTTTTATAATTTTTACGATAAGGACTACTTCGTAACCCGAGAAAACTATTCTAAGAAAATCAGATATTTTCTTAGTTTAACCTATCTAGAAAGATGTGATTGGTGTTATAAGGCCCTAAAAGCCCAAAAGCCCATTCATATTATAAGCATTTTCTCGTCTAAGATTTTCGACATACCTGAGAAAATCTTTATAACCGAGCCTAAGGAAAGAGAAGATCCCTTTTTAGAACATAAGAGTGAATCAGCAGAAACTGAGTACACTAATAATATGATGGATCTACCTACCCTAGAGGAATTTTATAAAAATCTACCCAAGGAATTGATGGAAAACCCCCCAAGGGAAGCCCAAACTATTCCTACCAAAGTAGAAACTCCTTTAGAGCCTCCTAGGTCTCGACCTACTGTTGTAAATTATTCCCGAGGAAATATACCTCCTAGACAATACTCGGAATATTTGCCCAGTAATAAGGACTATAAGTCACAAGGCAGTAGATTTCCCATAGGAGTTTACGCCGAAGATACTCTCCTTCAGGGAGAGAAATATTCTCCACAGATATGGTCAGAAGTAATCCAGCAATGGAAGACCATAACTATGAAGAATTACCTTGAAATGAATTTCAGCCATACTGCTGAACAGATGTATAGCTTCTTAGAAACTACATTAGGGAATACCGCCCGTAGGTATTGGGATGATTTCAAGAGAAATTTTCCTGATAAATATACAGAATTACTAGGACTAGGGAATAACCCCTGGAACTTTGTAAACGTAGTTTCGAACCTTATAACCTCGACAGATCCTAACGCCGGATCTATCACCGAACAGAAAGAAGCTATGAGGCAACTTGAACAAATCAAGTTGAATGAATGGAGATTCATTGTTCCCTTTCTTAATGATTTCGTGCATTTGACTGCAAAAAGTCAAAACACATATAACAAAGAAATCATGAAGAAACTCTTACTAAAGCTACCAGGTGCTTTAGGCCAAGAGATTCAGGAAAAGGAAATTCCTTACATCGATCAGGCGAACGATTATACGATGAACATAAGTACTCTCGTATATCGTATAACCAAGCACTTAGAAAAGAAGTGCACAGAGATTAACATACAGAAACAGATGAAAGAAACATACAATTTCTGTAATAATCTCTACACCCCTCAACAATATGGGACACAAGAATGTGGACCTAGTTGTTCTATGAAAAAGATTAGAAAATCTTACGTTAGAAAACCGGTAGCCCCTAAGAAACCAGTAGCTAATAAAGCTAAAGGATGGTTTATTAGAAAATCGGCTGCTGCCAAGAAGCCTTTCTTAGATGAGGATCGGCATGTTCGGAAATATAATCCGAATCGACTGTATAAGGAAACTGTCACATGCTACGCTTGTGGACAAGTAGGGCATTTTGCCACCAACTGTCCAAACCGACATAATATTCACGATAAGAAAGCTATTCTTACCGAGAATATTAATGAAGACCTCATAGGTATAACCGCTAGTATGAGTGATTCAGAGACTATATACTCTATAGTATCTATACCCAATAGCGAGTCTCAGTCGGATGAACTATCAGATCCAGAAGATCTAGTAGAAGCTTTCAATAGGATGAATCATATTCAAGGCAACTTCATGGACATAAGCCTTGAAGAACATGAACATAATTGGGACTATCGTAAAGGTAGTAATGAGATCCCTTGCTATATATGCAAGTTATACCCTATAGAAGATCTTAGAGCTAAGTGCAAAAGTTGTTACAAAGAAATTTGTAAATTTTGCTGGGAGAAGAAATACCCTTCTTTAGCTTGGCCTAGGAATTTCTTTAGGATTGAAGAAGAATCTTCGGATCCTTTCCCAATTAAGTTTACGTCAGAACATAAGTCTTGGCGAGAGCGATTCCGTATAATGGAAGAACGCTTATCCGTAGCAGAACTACGAATAACAGTCTTAGAAGAAGAACTTCTAAAGATTGAAGAACTAAAGGACCAGAATTCCTTAGTTGAACCTTCTGAATCAGGAGCCCTAGAACAACCAGATAATCTGGAAACAGATCTAGTTGACATAAATCAACTACCCCTAGATTGTTTATATAATAAGTTCGAGGAAAAATTCGAGATAAGTCGAATTCCGATTCATAAAGGATCCACCATAAGTGGCAACCATTCCATATACGAGGTAATGGTAACTCTAGAAATAGAAGATTTTAGAGTTGAAGGTAGAGCACTGATAGATACAGGCTGTACCCATACCAAGGTAAATGAAGAATCATTTCCTTGCAAGTATAAGTTTCCGATGAAACATCCTAGTCTGGGAAGACAGATGGATGGGTCAATCATTAAGACTACTCATGAAATTCCAGTGATAGACATAATTCTTAAGGATATTCATGGTAATCTTATGATTACTAAAGGAAATAATATACCTGTACGTAATCTTACCAAGCTTGGCTATATAGCTATACTAGGTATAGATTTCGTTATACATAGCAACAGAATTGCTATATTCAGTTCAGACTTTATAAGTTTTTCGTCGAATAACTTTCATATTCCTATTTCATCTCCGAAAAATTTTTTAGGGGGAGAGGAAGGAAAGGGATACGACAAAAACAAAAACCATAAGTTAGTTGAACAAGAGGAGAATCTGATGGAAATAATTCCTAAAGATTTATGCTTTGCCCATCAACTCACTAGCATACTTAGTGATGATGTTTTGCAAATGCAATCTCGCTTAGAAAAGCTAGAAATAGTCGGCGAGAATCCTCAGAAACATTGGGAGAAGAACTCCTCGATGTATAAGATTGAAATAATCAATCCAGATCTCACTATAAGATCCAAAGCAATACCAGCTACCAACCAAGAGGTTGAATGGTATAGTGAAGCTATTTCCGAAATGGCTAAACTTGGATTTATAAGACGATCTGAATCTAGACACCGTTCCCCTTCGATCTTTGTATATAACAATGCAGAGAAGAAGCGCAACAAACCCAGGCTTGTCATTAACTATAAGCAGCTTAATGACAATACTGAAAATCGTGGCTATGACATTCCGAATAAGGATATGCTCTTGAACAGAATTCAAGGTGCTAAATATATGTCTAAGTTCGATTTAAAATCTGGATATTACCAGATTAGACTCCATGAGGATTCTATTCCTTGGTCGGCTTTTATATGTCCCAATCCTATAGGACACTGGGAGTTTACTATAATGCCCCTTGGTCTAAAGAATGCACCCGCAAGATTCCAAGAAAGAATGGATAAAATCTTCGAGGGATGCAAGGAGTTTACAGCAGTATATATATATGATATACTGGTGTTTAGCAAGAATGCTAGTGACCATAATAGTCACCTTAGAATCATTTTCGACATATTCGAAAAAGAAGGCCTTATAATCTCCAAGAAGAAAATAGAATTAGCCAAAAGAAGGATAAACTTCTTAGGTGTTATAATAGGAGAAGGTCAAGTAGAGTTGCAACCTCACATCTCTACCAAGATCTTGGACTTCCCCTTACATATTAAGGAGAAAAAGCAGTTACAACAGTTCTTAGGATTGCTTAATTATGCTCGTCCATTTATAAAAGATCTTTCCAAATATCTTCGACCCCTGTACATAAAAACGGGAAGAGAAGTATTTGATAAAATGTCCCAGATGGACTACGAGATAATTCGTACAATTAAGGAAAAGGTCAGAAACCTTCCTAAATTGGAAATACCGCTTGATACTGACTATCTAGTTGTTCAAACTGATGGTTCAGCATCTGGATGGGGAGCTATTTTATTAGCTAAAGAACATAAGTTCGCACCTCCATCATCGGAAAGAATTTGCAGATATGGTAGTGGTGGTTATAAAGAAAAGAATATATCCACTATCGATTCTATAATTCTAGCCATTTACTATGCTTTAGTCTCGTTCGAGCTCTTTATAATTGGGCAATCAGAATTTACTATAAGAACAGACTGTATAGCTATAGTAAAATATTATAATAATATGCAGAGGGAAAAGAAAAGATCTTCACAGATCAGATGGCATAAGCTAACCTCTCTTATTATTCATAAAAACTATAAGCCCGTTGTTGAGCATATTAAGGGTGATAATAACCAAATCGCTGACATACTCTCGCGATTATTACAATATGAATATGCAGGTATAAACCCAACGAGCAGGAACTTGGCATGGATAGAAGAGGACGAGGACCTTTTAGAGGAAGAGGTGGTAGAACCAGCTCAGGATACTCAGAAGGACCAAGCACAGGTGCCAATAGGACGCCTCTAGGAAACTCTGCTAATAACAGCAGGACCCAGTCTCCTAATCCTTCGCCAGCCAAAAGTCCTAAGACAGAATCAAAGGACAAGGAAGTCATCCAGCATGACTTAGTTCTGAACGAGAGGCTCAAATACACTGACTTCTCCGGAACAGAAAAGGAGTTCAAATGCCCAGAAGGCTCAGAACTCAGCCAGGAAGAGAAAATACTCATCGATAATGTATGGGTATCAACCATCAGCAAGAGTCGAGCACATACTATAGCTTCGCTCAACGGACTCTGTTTCCTATTCACACAGAAGCGAAAGGAGCAGAAGAAGCAGCAGATGGATAAGCCCACAGAAGGGGTTTATGTTCTATTCCATGGGCCAGAAGCAGGGATTTACAAGGATTGGGCTGATGTAGTTAAAAGAAGAAACTACCCCAAGACCCACTATAAAAAATATAATTCCTTTCCCGAAGCCCATATGGCAATCTCAAAAGTCCATAAAGACTTTTTCATCGATCCAGCATACCAACTGGAGGTAGTCTGCAGTCCCGAGACAGCTCGCATAAAGGAGCTCGAGGAGGAGATTGTAGAATTTGCAGGACTGGTTACTAGCCAAGAAGAGGAAATAAGCCAGCTCAAGGATGAAGTAGCCAACCTGAACGAGCAAATTGCAGAAGCAGATGCTCGAGGAGAGGAGTCCCGATTCCAACATATACTGGATAAAATGGACCTTGCTCTCAATCAAATGTATGGATTAAAGAAGGATACAGAAGACCTTCTTGACGGCCAACGAAGAATCGACGGCTATTTTCAGGAGGAAGTCCATATGACGGAGAAAGCTGAAGCAGAAAACTTCGCCGCCACCGTGCTAGTAGGACAACCGCCAGAGGAAAATCCATCAGTCGCGCTCGAGACAGACCTCTGATGAAGGAGCCGACAAACCATCGTGGGATACCCCACCTTATCTTAGATAAAGAAGAATGCGACCTGTTTAGCATCTTCTTTTAGATTTTACTTTTGCCAGTTGTTTTGGCATCTTATTTTTCTTTTGCCAGCTGTTTTTTGGCATCTTATTTTGCTTAGTAACGAAGTAAAGTGGAAAAAGATAAAGACGTCGATGGGGCCCAATGAGCACCCGGTCTTTTACTTTTGAAGCCTTAGCTTCTAAGGAATTCGCCTATATAAGGAGGCATTCCTCTTAGTTTAGAATCATCGAAAACAATACCGGATGGGTTTGTTACTCCAACAATCCTAGAAGGTTTGTTTAAGATCATCAATCTTGTCTTAAGAGACATACTCTCTTAAGTTCCTTAAGATCAATGAATCTTAGATGGTTCATAGTTTGTATAATATCGTTTGATATTAATAAGATTTCAATTTCTTCATACGATTTCTTCTTCAGATATGAGTCTTATTAGATTGAAGGTTCTTAACCTCTTGTTGCAAACTTAAAACTTCTTCAAAAGTCATTAGAGTCTCCCAAAGGTTCTATAATCCGGAACCATGTTGCTCTGGCCAAAACCCAGAACCCTGTAGATTCTCATAGAAACACCCATGTTGTTCCATGTAGGCCCTCCTTAGTTATGTTCGCGTAGTAGCCGCTAGGCCGAGAAGTACCGAGGAAGGGAAAAGGCGAAGGTGAAGTGAACCGCTGAACTAAGTGTTACCCAACCGCTGAGTTCATGGTGGGATTTCTATGATGAGTGCAGCAATGAATAAGAGTTGCTAAATAGGGATTTCTGATTTGGTGCAACCCAACCGCTGAAGGAAAGGTTACACAACCCGACGAGACGACAATGACAGAAGGATAAGGAAATCTGAGGTCAGATTTCAGGCTTTGCTTCAACGTTAAGGAAAGGATATCCGAAGGTGATAAGATCTGAGAAGGACATCCACTAGGATTGAAGATAAGAAGGAATCTTCTTTATCAAAAGGAACGGCGACACCGGCCGACAAGATAAAAAGAAAAAGGAACGGCGGAGGAACCTCCAAGCCCCTGCCAGTATCCTCTATAAATACCCCAGCTTCGCCCTTCTGTTTCTCACACCAGCAAACATAGCTTCCGCATCCCCTCTCTGAAAACCCCTCTGTCTAAAAAACCCTATACTCATTCTGACCAACCCGCTGGAAGGAGAACGCAAGCGCATCAGTTCAGCAAAGACACCGTCTTCTCAAACAGCCAAGAGGTATTTATGCTTCTGTTTACCATAATCTGTATAATCTTAGCTGTTTATCCGGTTATATTTGCTATACTGTTTAGAAGCTACGTGATTTATCTGATTATCACATACCGATAGTCATATAGATCTAGAAAGCGAGTGCCTACGGAGATCCGAGATCCGGCTTCGGCCCTTTCTTGGTTTTTTGCCGTTCAATTCGAACCTAATCGGACACTATAGCAATTGAACCTAAATAGTATGAACGGTTATGATTTAAAACTCGAAAAAAATAAAATAAAATAATTGTTGAATTTAGACTATTTTAAAAATAAGAAATAGAATTTACAAAAATAAATCTACTATACTAATAAGAGCCAAAGAGAGTTAGGCCTAAAATGGGTAGAAAAAATGGCGGTCAAATTATTTAATCAAATAGATGGTTCAGATAATTCAGGTTAATATTATTATTAGAGATTACCTAATTTAACCTTACTTTTATGATTATCCGTTAAGTTTTTCGTTAAATATTCTCTTCTCCGTTAATATTCCGTTAACTTTTAACTTATCCATTAATTTCTATAAGAAAGGTCTTAGGTTCGAACCTCATCTCAATCAAATTTGACATAGTTAAGTTTCTCACTCTATTTATCTTATTAAATTAAATAAATTAGTAGCAACAACAAAAAATGATACATATGTATTTCTTTAATTTAGAATTATGTGTCTATAATACCTTTATTTGAAAAAATTATTCATTATCAAAAAATTAAATTAAATTAGAGAAATAATTTCATTAGTTATATTGTCTTTATTTTCTCTCATGCAAAGATTCTTTACATTCAAATTTATCAATTGATATTCATTACATTGTCCATTATCTTATTTTACAATATCTTGTAATTAAATATCAAAGCTATAGTACAAAATAATGTTATATATTTATTTACCAAGTATTTTATTAATACTATGAAAAAAAATTTAAAATGATACATATGTATTTCTTTAATACTATGAAAAAAATAAAAAAGAATAGTTTGAAATCAATTATATTAATTACTTGGGGGATTTGTTGAGAATGAAAGTACTCAAATAACTCATTACCATCTAGCAGATTGAAGCGAGAAACTACCTTTTAATATCTTTGGAATATTAAATTTTCAAATTTTTATTAATTAATTTAATCTTTTTTCGTAAACTAGGGATTTCTTTATCCACAATAACTCATTCAACAATAATGGTTGAACCAAATGAACCCCAAGCAGAACACCTAAAGGAAAGTCCATAGCTCCTATATCATAATTTCATTGCATAACGTTGTCATCTATGCTACCAACAATATCCGAATTGCAAATAACACACTACCAACAAAAAGGAAGAGAACAAATAGTAAAGATGAAAACAATGACAATGTTACTCAAAAGAGAATTAAGAACACTTAGAAAAGTTCAAATTAAAAGTAGTATATATTTAGACTATCATTTTTAGACCAAATATTTAGACTATCGATTTTACAATGTTGTATACATTTATTTTAGTAATAATTATAATTTTCTATATTATCTTGGATTCATATACTTTGAGTTAAATATTTAAATAAAAAAATTCGACATTCAATTACCCATGTAGGAACTTCTCTTATATAATCTTGCATTGATATACTTTCAAATATTTATTTAAATATAAACATTGGGCATTAACTCATTCGCGCATATTGACATAGGAAAATCACGCGTATTGACTTAGTCGAATGTTAGACCAATTAAGTCAGACGTAATTTACGCGTATTTACGTAATATTGATATTGGCTTATGATTATTTTATGAATTATGACATAGAAAAATCATGCGTATTGATTTACTGGAATGTTAGACCAATTAAGTCACGCCTATTACATATGAATTAGTTGTGTATCTGTATGTTTCAGAGCAAGCAAAGGCACCCAATTTCCAGTTTCAGAATATGGCTTCTACCTCTTCCGCTACGCCTTCACAATCAACTCACAAATTCACTTGTGATGTTTTTTTTAGCTTTAGAGGTAAAGATATTCGCAAAACTTTTTTGGATCATCTTAATCATCATCTCAAACAGAAGGGAATTCATACCTTCAAAGATGATGAGAAATTAAAGAGGGGAGAGTGTATTGCTCCGACTCTATTACTAGCCATTAAACAATCAAGAATTGCAATTATCATCTTTTCCAAAAACTATGCATCGTCAATATGGTGCTTGGATGAAGTTGCAACCATCATGGAATGCAAAGAAAAGTTTGGCCAAGTTGTGGTGCCAATTTTCTACGACGTGAAGCCTTCACATGTGCGCAACCAAACAGGAAGTTTTGATGAATCCTTTACAAAACACCAAAAAAATTTCAAGGATAATAAGGGGAAGGCGAAGGTTGAAACGTGGAGGAACGCTTTGAGAGAGGCAGGCAAAATTGTAGGACACGATTTACAGGGTGATAAATACAACGGGTATGCATGCTTTCGATGTCCTTGGCTTCGATCTTTAGCATTTTTCCTCTCTATTTTTTTTTTCTTTTTAATTTTATATGCAAGTAGAACTACGTCTATCATTATTTCTGCAATACTTTCTCACTTTCAAAACAAAAGACATATTTTCACATCATCAAATTTACAATTCTATTACTATTTTCACCACATTCCTACAACTCTAATCCACTTTTCAAAATAAGTCATCCCAATTTCACATAAAATTTTATTATCTTTTTTCAATAAATATTATTTTCTCTTCAAAAAATTTCTTTTATATCAATATACAAATTACTTTTAAATATTAAAAATAACAATCCAAAAAATATTAATTCCGCTGTTGGAAGGAATGATTAACCACTCCTTCCGGATGGGATTCCACCGTCAAAAATGAATTCTTCATTCCTTCTGGTGGAATTCCACCTTTCTAATGAAAGTGCCAATAACTCAACAATAAATAAATTAATAATTAAAACTTAAAGTGAATTAAGTCTTTAAAATAATTTAGTTACATAACAAGATTACAAAACACACACACACACACACATATATATAGGGTCATGTTCAGGTGTGGCTGCGCCTTCCCATGCGGACGTGCGGTTTACACA
>NXFB01001490.1:1935-12452 GCA_002525835.2 Ipomoea batatas
ACGTCAGTAATCTATGTACATAATAAATGAAAATTTTTCTAACTATCTCTGATGAAATATTAGCATGGAAGTAATATATGCTTTGAATTTACTCCTTTTTTTTTTTTACAAAAGTAATGTATGTGTTGCAATATATATATTGAGTTAGTAGGAACATTAGAATACTTACTTTGTGATTCAAGTCTAGAAATGTTCTGCAACTCTCAATCTGGAGGGCCTATGAAGTTCAGCAACAGATAACGGCTTCCTGGCAATAAATTTAACATGGCATCTTCAATGCAATGAAAGCCAGATTAACGCAGAATGTCAATTGCCAGCTTTACCCGTTAATATTAAGTATTTACACCCAGATTCGTAATGGTCAAAACATCATAGCACTAATCTTAATCCTATTTAACAAACTGGTGTATGAATGATTAAAAATTGCATAACAGTATAGTCACAACTTAGTGTAATACTATTTAGAATGATAGAAAGGAACTTATCTTTTTTGCAGCTTGGTTTTTTATCTCAGCCATCTGCATGCAATGGAAAAAATAAAAATCAATTAGTACTGTATAATCATAAATTTAGACAAATTCATTGCATTAATTAAATGCCAATAATAATAACAAATTCGTGGCTTTTTAAGCTATCACAGTAGGTAAACAATATAGATTTTGACAAAAGATTTATGAACCGAGCGACACTGTAAACCCCAGAACATAGATTGCTTATTTTCTTAACAAGAATACACTGCGTTGAACTTAGATGTCGTATTTTCGTAAACACTACCACAAAAAAAAAAAAACTTGAAATTACAGATCTCAACAATTCTATTGAAGAAACAAATAGGAATCATACTTATCTGGTACTGAAAATGAAGATAGTTTGCTTGAATTTTGCTCTATATTGTAGCATCCGTAGCTTTGATTTCGTATTTGGGTGAAGCAATTGGCGTGGTTTCCATTTTTGGTGTGGGGCGAGGGTTTCAGGCAGAAGAATCGGAGGAGACGACGGAAATCGGGGTGTTGTTTGGGTTTGTCTGGGTGGGTTTGGGTTTATATATAGGGAGGTAATGGGTCGGGTATGGGCCATTAGGATTGGGTTATTATAATGAGCTTTGTATATCTACATATATACATAAATGGATGGATTGGGCTGGTTGGCCTGGTTATATATATATATATATATATATATATATAACCTATTAGATTGGATTTTATGAAATATTTATTAGAATAATTATATACATTATGAAATATTTAAATTATTAATGTAATTTTATATTATATAGTTCAATTAATATTTAATTCAATGAGGTAGTTTCAAAAATTTACTTCAAATGGAAGCAATGGTTATAAATATCAATATATTTAATTAATTTTATAAACATAATTTAAAATAAAGAATTATACATTTAAAAATTGAAACTACATAATGCTTAAGACTAAAATGTAAAAAATTAAATTAAATTTGTAATAAATAGAGGTATTAAATAATTATAAGCATATACGGTGTAGAATAAATAGTATTAAATAGAAATATATTTATTATGTGCAAATACTATTTAAATCTATTTTAGTTATATACACATTTGTACTTTAATTAGATTATCATATTTTCTAACATACCTATAATTATTTCAAACAAATATTTGATACATAAATCAAATTTTAAACTTTAATATAATTACATTCAATATTTGTACCATAATCAAGTATCATATAAATTACATATACAATATTATTTAGATTTTGTTTAAGTATCACAAGATACACAAATATAATACATTTAACTCNCTATAAAGAACCAAAATATGCAAAGCGCATATAGCAGCTTCAGTAAGATCTCAAAACAAAAGCGAAAGCTAACCACTAAAATCACGTCGGAGCCACCAATTGCAAGGCCGCCATTCCACGACCCTTGGGAGACTCCATATTTCCGGTCTTTCAAGTCTGATTTTCCAGAAAAGAAAGAAAAAGGATAAATCAGTAAATCAGAACACAATTCGTACCAAAAGATGACAATTAAACCAAGAAAAAATGGGGATGCCAGAATAAACAGAAGCCAAATTAATCGAGAACAATGAAGAATGGGATGCATGAAAAACTTACAGCGAAGAATCAAGAGAGATTGGGGTCTCGGAGAAAGGATACAAAGGAGGAAACAAAATAATGGCGAGGAAGATAGAGAACGTGAGGACTGTGACCCCCAACAATGGCTTCTTCACCGTTGACGCTATCATTCCCGCGGTTGAATCTCTATGGTTTCGGCGAGTGGATGAAGTCGTAGATCTATCAATCTATCTTATCTACAAAGCTCAAATCTTTGCCGCCGGGTCGCCGACGGTTATACCTATACTTATTTCGGATCCTAATTTCCTTTTTCTAATTGAAAGGGAAGAAGTGGGTAAAGGCCAAGGGGGTGTTTGGTTATTATGTGAAAATCGAAATTGGAATGAGAATCAAATACTCGATAATAATAATAGATTTTGATGAAAGTATTTTATATATTTGAAAGTATAGTGAACTTAGAATGATTATCAATATTGATGTTTCATTGTGTATCATGGTTGCAGTAGGCGCTAGTCGGGCGATAGACTAACGCCTAGCGCCTAAGAGGTCTAGGCAGCGCCTAGGTGGTACCTAGGTGGTAACCTATAAAAACAAAAAAATAATTCATGTGTGTGGGTATATGTCATATATATATATATATAGTTAGGATCATATAAGATCACTTGTTTAAGTAAGATCGTGAGATCATATCTTGTGCATCCATTTAATAATTTAATGGTCTAGATTGATTTAATATGCTAAGTTGAAGTGTGTGTGAACGGTAATAAAATGTGTGCGAATGGTGATTAAGTGCGTGCGGACGGTTATTAAATGTGTGCATACAGTGATTAAAAGTGTGCGAACGGTGATTGATGTACAAGATTTGATTTCAAAATTTTTTTAATGGTCTAGATTGATTAAGATTCCAAGTTGAACTGTGTACGAACGGTGATTAAATGTGTGCGAACAAAGTGTGTGTGTTAATTAAAATTGGGGCCTGCGTGCCTCTTATATATTATTGTAATGTAAATCTCTTTCCTGAAATATGTACCCCTTTTCTGGTAGATAGGAAATGTATCTACGGAGAACCGAAGACTTCAAGAGTTGAAGACCCGAAGGCAATGTATGATGGAAGCTTACATGTAATAGATAGGATTTTAAATTTTCATTATTCACTGTGCACAGTCAAAATTAGCTAGCTCAATTTTGACCATTTAGAAGTCCATGACGTACCGATATTGAGTTTACTTTTCATACACTTTATATATGTGTGTGTGTGTGTGTGTGTGTGTGAATATGTTGCATGAGTAAAGTGAAACATAATAATTTTAAAATCTTCCCTATATTAAATATTAAGTTGTAAACGGTTAGAACTCAAGAGTTGAGACTACCTAATCGTGGCTCCCCACCGTCGTAAGAAATCAAGTATTTTTCCTAGCACGGTGTCGGCTATGCCAACATATGGGCAACGTGTTAATTTAAAATATTTTGATTTTCTTATTTTAAACATGTGATGTGGTGACACTTAGAAACTTTGCTTTTCAAGAAATCACTAAAAGTGAGAAAAGTCAAGGTTCAGCTCTACTTGTTACCAGGATGATGGATTTGACTTAACTGAGTCTATTGAGCTAAAATGCCCTTTAAGGTGAGGTTCAATGGGCCATGGAGCTCAAGTTTAATAAAATTAAATCATGCATGAGATGTATTGACAAGAGTTGGCCACTCACAAATTTTTTAAATTCCAAGATGCCCTTTAAGGTGAGGAATGAGATAAATTTGTAAAACCTCGATTACCCATTAGAAATCTTCCAACGATGTTTCCGTATCTTGCTTGGGAAGTGCATGATTCGAAAAATTTAGTGAGATGTACTATTTGATTATATAATCGAAAATCGAATAGTTTAATAAAAAATCGTGTCTAATAATTAATGTTATTTTCTGTAGTTATTTTAAAATGGCTTTAAATCCTTTGTCAAAAATACTTGAAGAAAACAAACTTATTGGACCAAATTTCACTAATTAGCTCCAAAATTTAAGAATCGTTCTCAATATGGAGAAGATCGGTTATGTTTTGATCCAAGATCCTCCACTGACGTTGATAGGAATGTGGAACAATATCAATGGCTTAGATAAAGGCATATATTTTAATTGTTGCATAAACAGCAAGAAGGTTGACACAAATACAATAAAAATGCGATCTACTACTTAGCATGGAAATCAATAGTTGGAATATCATGCCGGAGTTTCGACCGTATAGTACTTTGGCGAGGTTTACTTCCTATTCTAATTCGATAAAATGTCTTTATTATTATTTTGATTATTATAGGTGGCATTTCATCATGAACTTCTTTGAATAATTTGAGTACTTATTTTGCCCCCAAAAATTGATTGTCAGCAAGAAATAAAGACGGAAGAAATTGAAAATTGCCAACCTGGCCTCTTTTGTTTTGTTTTTTGGTTGTCATTTACAACATGTTGATGCAGTGCAGACATTTTAGTTAGTCATAGCTTGCTTGCTTGCATCCACAGGATAGAAGGGGTGAAAATAAACTGTAGCATCACTAAGAAATAAGTCACAGAGCTAATGAAACTTGTCTTACCAGCAAGCAAAGCAAACTTGTTTAACCAATAATTACCAAAGCTCTTTAACTCAAGCTGTGGCCTTTGTTCACCATTGAAATAGAAGTCGTGGAAGCATCAGGCCGGGTTGAGGCTAGCTTAACCCAACATCCCTTTCACTTTGCAATCTCTATATCCTGCATTGCCACAGTATTAGCAACATACACTGAAAAACTTTTTTCTTATGACTACTATACCACAAACCAATCTTCCAAGACATCACCACAGAAGATAATATGCGATCGAGTAGACAATATGAGGCGCCTTATGGGAAGAGGCCGGGTGGGGCCAACCAAGGCAAAACAATCAGATAATACATCTCTAATCTCAACAAAGTCAAAAACAATGCCACAAATTTCACAACCACCAAACTTACCAAAGTAAAAAACAATGACACAAATTTCACAACATACTTAAATTAAAGTGGTGGTTATTAATACTTGGGGTTATAGCTAAGTTCTCATTTGTTGTCTTTAAGAAAACCCTATTTTAGTAAGGTGTGTAGTGTTGTGGGAAAAATGATCATAAATTCCTATTTTGAGAAATCTCTTGCTTTTGGTGTGTGTTACACTCGTTGAGTCTTTGGAAATCCTCTTATTTGGTGAAGTGTTGTCTAAAAGTTCCTTGAAAACTCTTTTGAAGATGTTCTCTCAAAATATAATCTTCGGCTAAATGCTTTCTAAACTGTGGTTTATCAAGTACAAAAACCTATTTACAAAGTATATCTATTTTCTAAACTAAAAATGTATTTATTTTACGGGACAGAGTAAACCGTACTTAGCATTTTATACTAATGTTGTTTTGTGCTTGAAATCTTATTGTTTTCAGGACTAGAGTAAGTGGCTAGCTTTGAGAGCGCGTTGTAAAGGCGTAGTACCTCATGTAATTTTAGGTGATTAGCTTTATTTGTGTTGTATAATATTGTAGCTAGATAGAACCTTTGTAGCCTGTGCGTTTGGACCTAGTTGGTAGCCCAAACATGACGGTAGCACCCCATTTATATCAAATATTTACTTCTACTTCGCATCCCAATTCTATCTTTTAAATAAATAAATGTCTTTCATTTTAAATATTTTAAATAAAAGCTGGAACTGTCGTGGTTTGGGTAGTCCACGGACAGTTCGGGAAGTTGTGGATATTGTATCCAAAAAACGACCCATTTTTGTGTTCTTAATGGAGACTAAAGTTACGAGGGATCATGCAGAAAGGTTAAGAGTGCGGCTTGGTTTTGAAGGATTATTTTATGTGGACAGAGTGGGGTTAAGTGGAGGTTTGGCATTATTGTGGAGGAATAAGGATGTGGCGCAGCTTCTTAGTTTCTCACGTAACCATGTTGATATTATTGTTCAACTTCCAGGTGAACAACAGTGGCGGCTAACCTGTCTTTATGGTTTTCCGGAGAGGCAAAACCGTCAACGAGCTGGGATCACTTACGGCTCCTTAAATCTCAGTCACAATTGCCCTAGGNACCGTCAGCCATATTGGACTCAGAACCCTAGATGGTGTATGTGCTATACAATGCTGAGTACCGGACAATGCTTACCTTACTAGTTGTTTAGTCCAACCACTTAATAAACCTAGTTAACTTGCACCACTTAATTAAGGCCCTAATATATATTATTAGGGAAAATCTTACTAGCACAACCCTCATCAAAGAACAAAACACACGTTCTCTATTTTGCAGAGTAACATCCATTATGGTCACATGCATTTCAATACTCTAACTTAGGCCCCTCATGAACAAACCCAATGTTTATTCTCAGTATAACTTTAGTGATGTTTCTCAAAATATATTATGTGCACAACTGAAGAGAGAAACCATCCAAATATTTGTACAAAAGAGTACACTGTATGATCTCTAATATCCTTAAAAGCATGCCTTAAATAGAGATCTCTTAATGTTAGCATAATGCTAACTGTATTCCGTGACTTCTAAACTTGAACACTAACTCTGAGCTCGCAGGCGAGTTACGACCGAGAGACGTGATCTCTCGAAGGGTAATTAGTACTGTCAAAATGGACTGGCCCGCACCCGCCCCACCATGAGGCGGGTTAGGGTCATGAAAAAATAGGCCCGCAAAAATGTGGGCCTAACGGGGCGGGCTAGAATTGACCAGCAACCCGCGGGCCAAGCCCTTATTTTTCAAAAAAAATATAATATATATATATATATAATATGTATAAAATAATATATATATATATACATATATATACATATGTATATATATATACATATTATATAATATATATATATATATATATATATATATATATATATATATTATATAATATGTATATATATATACATATGTATGTATGTATATATGGATATATATATATACATATATATATGTATATGTATATGTATATATATATATACATACAGTATATATGTATATATATATGTACATATATATAGATATACTGTATACATATATATATGTATATATATATATATATATATGTATACAGTATATGTATATACTGTATACAATATATACAGTATATATGGATATATATATACATATATATATGTATATGTATATGTATATATATATATACATACAGTATATATGTATATATATATATACATATATATATATATATATGTATACAGTATATATGTATATATGTATATATATGTATACAGTATATGTATATATTGTATACAGTATATACTATATACATATACTGTATACAATATATACATATACTGTATACATATATATACATATATACATATATACTGTATACATATATATATATATATGTATATATATATATACATATATACTGTATACATATATATATACATATATACATATATATATATACATATATACTGTATACATATATATGTACATATATATATATCTCCTCTATATATAAAATAGCAACAAGAGCAGCATTAAATGCAGTTTTGGCCAACTTCCCGCCCAGTGTGAAACTGTGCCGTTTGGAACTTCAACTTAGTATCATAAGCACCGTTTAATGCATATAGGCTAAAGAGTTACTTTTTTGTATAACCTATGCATGTATTTAATGCCTTTGAAACTTCCGATTAATAAAAAGCACAATATTCGAATAAATCTGGGAAAACGAATCGTTTACAATTTTTTAATTACAAATTTGAAGTGATTGACATCTAATTGTCTAATTAAATAATGTAATCTGATGCTTCATTGTTCCAGAGCTTGCCTTTTCGTTTTTCTATAAGGCTCCTGATGCAATTCAACCTCTATATAAAGAGGTCGAATGATTTCAAGAGTCTCACCCAGAGACTATCGACAATGAATAACAATCCGCACCAAAAATATGTCTTCTCAATATGCCAAGGAGATCATTCAACTACACACCAAAAGAGCAATAAGGGTTAGATTAGTTAGAACATATGAAGAAACAAAAGTTAGAGCAAGCGAAATCATGAAAAGTAAAGAATGTTTATTTCACGATGAGGTAAATTCAGTTTATCATTTTTGTATTGTTTGTTTTATGATATAAACTGTTTTTTTTTGTCTTCTATGTATATGGGTGTGGCATTGAATGAATCCGAAAAATTTAGCATTAAAAATTCATACCTGCAAAGTGTTTGTAAAAATGTAAGGTTGAATTCTATAAAAAATTTGGACAGGAAGGGGAAGATGCTACATTGAACAAAGAAGCTTGGTTGCAATTTGCTTCTACCATAAAGTGTAAACAAATTTAACAAAGTTGGTTACATGAATAACTAACACATTAGTGTAAACATCATATGTGTTCTCCTCAAAACAGCTCAAAAAAGACCAACCAAGCAACTGTCAAACTGGAGAAGATGAGTTTCAAAATATTCGCAGGTACCATATACACTATAGTGAAGCTACAAGGGCATGGTTATAATTTTTAGCGATATGAAGAGTTTGGTAATAACTATATGTTCTTATAGGTTGACAGTAGCTTCTCTGTAACAACTTTAATTTATATATTGTACACAATTTAGTTTGTAATTAATGTTGTAGCAAAGAATTGAACTTCTAGGACTAGCTACAAATAGATGTAATGTTTCAGGCATATATGTTCATCTTCCTAGGGCAAACTACAAGCTTTGAACAACTATAAGTAGAAAGTAGCATATGAAGTTACCTCATGTCCATGATGTCTTTTGTTGTTGTCCTGTTAACATACTTTGAGAATGCAAGGACATTGTCTCTTAGCCCATCCATCTGATGTGCAATGCCAAGCCCTGACAGGTATTTTGACTCTGCTCCACCCTTAGCTTTATTATTCTATAGTATCTTTTTAGCGTCTGCCTTTTCATTGTGGAAACCCTATGCCCTGCAGCTGAGGAATACACAGTTCATTACACTACTAAAATTTGTTTGAAGCATTGGCAAAAAAGATCATATTGATTCATATGAATGACAAATCCAAGGAACAAAAAATTAAAATGTCAAATATGTAATCATGCCAAACAGAGAATATACAAGAACTTCAGTATGTTGTCTAAGTGTATAAGATTTTTAAGGTATATACTTTTACTGCATTTATTGGACTATATTTTGGTTAAGCCATTTATATACTTCTAGTGTGATCACCAGTAATAGATGCAACAGTTGAAGAATTGTGGACATGAGGGGGGTATTTTGCAGTTTCAGTTGGACTTGAGTAAAGATGGGCATCTGAGGTGTGAGAGATACCTGTGGATTCTGTAGAAAATCAGATATATCAGTTTTGCAGGATGTGCATTTCATTACATGCTTCAGTGTCCCAATGTTCTTCTTCCTCCAGAATTCATTTGTTTCATAAAAGACTGAGCTGAATTCTGCACGATCCTTAATGCTTAGAATTCTGCACAAATTATTGTATTATTTTCCATTGTTCTTTTAGGCTTTTTTTTGCAGGTAATTAAACACATCATCTGTCATGAACAACCATTTTAATTCGATTGAAGCTGTCAAACAAGCAATCAATAAGACGATATTGTATTGGTTAAGCCCATACAAGATTAGTAGTGTTCTAGATCTATTTATTTTTTAGTATTGGTTCTGTATAGTGTATTCTTTTTTTTTTTGGTGAACCTGTATAGGGTATTCTGTTTTCAAGTGTAAAGTCAAATGTATTTTTAGTTCTAATATATGAACTTTCTACTTTGGGTTTTCAATTGAGTTTATGTCTCCGCAACCATATTCAGGAAAACCCACCATAGGCCACAGAATGATAAAATTTGAATATTCACACTAAATTCTCAGATTAAGGTTAAATTCAGTGTTCTTGATGTAAATAAGAACCAGATTAAGCTCATCATCAATAAGCTTAATGTTTATGTTGAAACGAAAACTCAAAAATATTCCTAATGTAGATACTACAACCCTAGGTTAAAACGAAAAATAAACAACGGAAGAGAGCTAAGTACTTTACTGCACAATTACATATGTACTGTAAAATAAGCAATATCTTACCGGATAGGGTCGGATCTTTCGTAATCTTCCATTGAAGACCCTAATTCTGGCTCGAACTGTTTGTTGTAGAAGGCTTCGATTCATCTTTGTAGTTGGTTGAACTGGTAGAAATGAAATAATTTGCTTGAATTTTGCTCTATATTGTAGCATCCGTAGCTTTGATTTCGTATTTGGGTGAAGCAATTGGCGTGGTTTCCATTTTTGGTGTGGGGCGAGGGTTTCAGGCAGAAGAATCGGAGGAGACGACGGGAAATCGGGGTGTTGTTTGGGTTTGTCTGGGTGGGTTTGGGTTTATATATGGGGAGGTAATGGGTCGGGTATGGGCCATTAGGATTGGGTTATTATAATGGGCTTTGTATATCTACATATATACATAAATTGATGGATTGGGCTGGTTGGCCTGGTTATACATATACATATATATATA
>NXFB01001491.1:0-13746 GCA_002525835.2 Ipomoea batatas
ACATATATAAATATTAAATAAATTTTTATGTATATATGTATGATTGGACCATATATATGTGTGTGTGTGTGTAGGTGTATAAATATTTATTGTAAGTATTTATAGATATTAGGGATTTAAACTTTGCATTTGGGTTAGTATATTTAAGGTTTAAATTCATTAATTTAATAATATTTGGGTTAGTATGTTAAGGGTAAAAATTGGAAGCTATGTGATGTTATGAGAATTGTTGTGAATTTGTTAATTTATTTTATGAGTTGAGGCGTGCCCGTAAGGAACAATCCTCGGGTACTAGGGCACTATGGTGTGTCCTGTTGAGATGGGTCTGTGTACCCTAATTTTAGGTGTGTCCTGACTACTAGGGCTGGTAACTTCCCGTTGAGGCTTGGAATCCTCATTCGGGGGTGTGCACACTTAAGGTTAGAGTCCGGTTTCCATTGAAAATGGGAAATTCTATGAAGTGTTCAGTTTAGGTATACTATTCACTAGGGCCTGAATCCAAAAGACCCTGTCCCATTATGTTGTTGTTGCGCTTCCATATGTTTTTACTTTACCTTATATTTTTATTGAGTTTTCTGAATTATGGCATTGTAGCCGAGCTTTGAAAATGGTAAAATATGTTTTCAATTTTAAAGAAAATATATATTTTTTTTTCTTTCGGGGCGAGCAGTCCCTTACTTAGCAAGTTTTGCTAACCTCTTACTTTCTTGTTATGTTTTGAAATCTCTAAATGAGTAACAGGTGATGTTTAATATGATTTGCGGTAAGAGTGCAGTAGAACGAGATCCCGAAGGCTTTTCAAGGCTTAGAATCTTTGTATTAGGGATTCTGATGTTATTTTTGAATTAAGACTCTGAACGTTGTTTTTATTTTTATGGTTTGAGTTGGTTTAGTCTTGCATCTAGCCAAGTAGGGTTAGGTGTGGCGGTAGCACCAGTGAAATAAAGTACTTTGGTTTTATTTATTATGGACTTGAAATAAATGGTATGCTAAAATTCTAATTATAGTAAGTCCATTTATAGTAAGTTCAGGAATAGAAAATTTGGGTTGTTACACATTTGAATCAGGCCCTAGTTAAATGAGAGGTGAATTCGAAATTGTTTTGCATGATTGAGCATGGTGTGAGAAGTGTGTCCCCTTTGCTTAAAATATTTATCTATCTATGAAGGGTTTTTACTTCCCAGAAATATTCCTTGAGTTGTATGGCATCTGACCAACATCCTTTCTAGATAACTCAAAAGATTTTTCCCCCTCTAATAGCCCTAACATTCGTTTTTGATTGACCGAGAGTCCAAATTGAGTAAGCTTAGTACCTTAGGAACATATGTGCTTAGAGATATTGTCTTGCTTGAGGGCAATTAAGATTTAAAGTGTGGAAACTTGATAAGCTCCCAAGATGACTATATATTTAGGTCTATATAGGGATAGTTTTATAGTGTTTCGATGACCTTTTATGACTAATCCATGATAGTTTGTGCTTTAATAAGCTAACTATGTGCAAAGTTATCTTTTGTATGTTTTTAGAGCAGTTTACAGGTCTCAGGAGCCACTCGGCAAAGTACATGGGCGAAACGAGTATTCAAAGCAGGAAAAAGGTTTCGGGATGGCTAGGATGTCACATCCACGCATGGAGGATACATGGATGAATTCCAGTACCCATCCACGTGGCCATCCACGCGTGGATGAGACATGTGGAGGAAATTAAAGTAAAGAAATTTTGGGGAGGCTATTTAAAGAAGCTAATAAGGATTTTTCAGGAGGAGAGTTTGAGGATCCCAAAAATAGTTCCCTTTTAGAATCTCTCTTAGGTTTTTTCTTTAGATTTACATTTTACAGATTTCAAAGTTGGTGAATGAAGTTAAAAACAAGGATTGGATTGAAGTTTTATAATTCCTTTACTAGGTGATTTCTATCTTGAATTTCATTTCCAATTTCTATTTCTATGTTGCAATTTAATTATATTCTTAGATTGAATTGGTTTATGATCTTGAATCCATGATTACATTTAGCTAACACTATCTAGGGATTGAGTTGTGTGAATCTATTCTTGCTTAGTGTGATTTCCTATTTCCTATTGTGGATTTGATTCATTTGATGTTGGGTATCTATTATTGTTTATTGGTTGTTGGTTTGATTTGATCTTGAGTAGATTTTGCCAATCTATTGAGAGTTTGAGATCTTGACTCTATCATGATATTCATTTGAGTTAGGATATAGCTTTTGCAATCTTAGATCCTATAAAATTCCTTGATTAGGAATAGTAGGAAGGTCTGAGGCCTAGGTGTTTGATAAAATGTCTCTTAGGACTTTTGGTTGCCAAATGGTACTCCTAAGCCTAAGAAGCATTAGTACACAAAGGTGGAAGAGGACTAAGAGAACACATTCTTGAATAGCCAACACAATTGAATCACTTTCCCATTACTTAAAGACACACAATGAGGCAACATAGATAACACAATTCATTCCCTTATTTCCTATTATTTGTTACTTCAATTTTAGTTACATACTTTTACACACACACTTTCTAAATGCCATTCACACTCTTCAACAACCTCACATGTTCTATCACGCATTCCTTCGATTAAAAGCATAGCAATCTCCCGCATTGCCTCCTTCGAGACCGACACTCGGGGAGTCAAGACTCTTCATTTTATTTCTTTTTCATCTTTTGACAAACCACACACCAACCACCGCTATGCAAACAAGTGTTGTCAATGAGGTTGGCATTGCAAAATTGAAGATGATGACATCTCAATCGAGAAGAGGATGACTTTGATAAATTGAAGAAGATGAGGCTGACTTTCCAAAATTTGAAAGAAAATCATGATGAGGANATATATATATATATATACTATTTTTAAACAAAAAAAATGGTTTCTCGCCGGAGGTTATGGCCTGTGACCATTCGGGTCGCCAGTGCGTCTCTCTTTCCGGCGACCTTTCGGCCGTTGGGCGGTGAAGATTCGGCGAAACCATTTAAAAAAAAAGAGGGAAAACCTGTCTTCAAGATCTGTTCGCCGTTATTCAAGTTCCGAACGGCGAGGCTCGCAGCGCCGGCGACGGACGCTTGAGGCGTCGAGGCGGATGCGCGGCTAGGTTTTCCTGGCTGATGTGTCGTCGTCGCTGCTTTTTCTAGAGAACGGCGAGGATCGGCGGCGGATCTCGCGTTTGGGTGGCGAGTGGCGGCGAAGCCGGTTTCTGGCGAGCCGGCGGTCTCTCTCTTCCGGCGCTGCGTCCTCTCTGCTTCTGTTGCATAGCAGTGCTAGGTTTTCCTTTGTTTTGTTTTAATTGATATCAGATTAAGGGTATTGGGCCCGGTCCATTATTGGGCGTGGCCTATTAATAAAAAAATTTGTTTTGGGCCTGTGTATTTAATTAATTCTTTGGTTATTATTTGCATTGGGCTTTTAATCAATTTTTGAAACCTGATTATTATATGTTCAATATATATTTGTTCTATTAAGTTGGGCCTACTATTTGCATTGTTAATATAATTTTATTCAAATTGAAATTTGGTAAAGACTTGAAAATTATATAGTTTTTAAAGAAAAATTTTCATGCAAATTGCAAATTGAATTTAAAATTTTATTATTTATTCATATTTGTTAAATTGCTATATTGTTTTATGCAATTTTTGTATAATATGATAGTTATGTTATTGTAATATGCGTTTTATGTCCAATTAGCATAATATTTATTTTTAATTATGCAATTTATATTATGCCTTAGAAAAACATATTTAGGAATTAGTGAAATTACTTAGTATATTGGACTTTAGCATATTACATAGTACATACAGTTTAGTACAACTACGGTAGTGCCTGAAGGTTAGTACATTAAGTTCAAGAAGTTCACCTATCTTTAAAGCCTTTTCCAAACCGTGAACATTAAAGTTTTGAATAACACCTTCAGAACAATTTTGATATAATGTGAAATTGCATGACCCGGGGAAAGTTTCTTGGGAAGAAAACTTGAAAATAGCCAATGTGCTGCAAGTTCCCTTGAAATCCTACTCTGTCTAAGGAGTTGGTTTTTAATGGGCCTTAGCCCAACCAACTTTCCTGGGAGTATACTTGGGAATTGCATATCATGTTAATTGCATAATTTGTTTTGCCTTTTCAAAATCTACGCCAATGCGATAGTACAATTTTAGTTGATTAAGGAGTAGCGACAGCATCATTAATTTAATTAATATTGTACATCAAGTTTTTCCGAAATCGCATAAAGTTTATGTATAAATTGTGATTAATCATACTTAATATAATGAAATTTAGCCCACAAGCAATCTTGTTATATTTGTGTGATTGATCAGGTTAAAATACCAAATTATGACCATAATTTAGCCCACAGGCAATTATGTGTCGGCAAATAGTTTTGGTAGTTTTTTAACATTGAGAATAGAAATTCAACCTTGTACCCGTCGTCTCATTTCTATTCTAATTTTCCAAGGTCCATTCTACGTAAAAATTTAGCCCACAGGCAATTTTTATGGCATTCAGATCTAGGATATGGATCATTTACATTGGTAATGTTTGCAATTCAGTTCTATCTATGCCTCAAAATTCTAATCCAAACCTTTACCTTTACAGCATCTCAATCCGCTACTCACATAGATTTGAACATCGAAGTTCCAGAACTTAGGGGCGACAACTATAAAATGTGGAAGGAAACTATTCTTCTTAATCTAGGGTGGAAAGACTTGGACTACGCTATTCACAATGAGCAACCGCCTGTCCCCACTAAAGAAAGTACTCAAGATGAGGTTGCGCTATATGAGCGATGGGATAGATCCAATCGGATCAGCACAATGTACATAAAGCCGAAAATATCTAATGGGATTCGGGGTTCCGTTAGGGAAAATCATAAGGATGTCTAAGCATTGCTCAAGGCTATTGACGACCAGTTCGTCACTTTAGAAAAGGCTTTGGCAAACACCCTCATCATGAGATTATCCTCTCTTCGTCTCACTTCCATCAAAGGTGTGCGTGAGCACATCATGGAATTGCGTGACATTGTGGATCAACTTAAGACTCTTGGAGTAGATATGTCGGATGACATTCTCGTTTATTATGCTTTGTACACCCTACCATCATCATACGGACCTTTTAAAATCTCTTACAACACACATAAGGAAAAATGGTCTATAAATGATTTAATGACCATGTGTGTTCAAGAAAAAGGTAGATTGGTGATGGAAATCAATCATTATTGCATAGACCATGGTCCACACAGCTGTGTGGACCAAAAATAAAAAGTACATTATTTTTGTACTGAAGGTACATTATTTTTGTACTGTAGGTACATTATTTTAGGGTACATTATTTTTGTATTGAAGGTACATTATTTGATATATACTATTAAATAATGTACCTACACTACAAAAATAATGTACCTTCAGTACAAAAANTTTTCCCTTTTCTTAGTTTTTCTTTGGAGAGCTTTCTCCATTTTTCTTAGTTTTTAGATTAGATCAATACTCCATTGTAGAAGACATCAAGCTTGGATTGAAGATCTTCTTCTCTCTAGGTGATCTCTATTTCATTTATATAATTTTAGCTATCTTGTTCTTGGATTGAATTAGCTTTTACTTCCATTTCATATCATGAGTAGCTAATTTAGTCTAGGGATTTGGATTGTGTGATTGAATATTGCCCTTGTGATGATCTTATTTCTATATCTTGGATCTATGAGTTTGTGTTGATGAATTATCTATTCTTGTCTTTTGATTGTTGTTTTGATGATATCTTGTTTGGATTTGGCCAATCTAGATGAGAGATTGAGCTCTTGACTCTTTCATGTCTTTGATTAGAGTTAGGATTTGAAGCTTTACACAATCAAAGTTCCTATGGACTTCTTAAGAATAGTAGGATAGTGTGTAGCTTAAGTGTTTGATAAAATTCCTCTTAGAACTTTGGATGCTTGAAGGCACTCCTAAGTCAAAGAAACCTTAGTACACAAGGTGGAAAAGGACTAAGACAACACACTCTTGAATAGACAATATCCTAGCAATCCTAATCCTTGATCCTTAGACACTCACTATGCAATATTCATGAACACTAGCCAATCCCTACCCCTTTTACATATTCCCAAAACCACTTTTATTTACTACTCTCTTGCACTCACAACCAACCAATGAACTACTCTCACTCACAAATCATCCTTCACCACATTCGAATCACATGCATGATCCAATCAAGTAAACTCCCGAACGTTTGACACACCTCCACGTCCCTCCTTCGAGACCGACACTCAGGAAGTCACAGACCTTCCGTTTTATCATACAAATATCGTTTGACACTCCTACCCTACGCAAAACTGCAATGTCACAAGTGGAAGCTATTGGAACGTGCAAGCTTGTTTTAAATGGTGGTTTTGTATTGTTTTCGGAAAAGACATTTTATGTACCAAGTTTCTACCGAAACTTGGTTTCAATATCTAGACTTGTACCGATGGGATATTCATTTACTTTTTCAGACGGAAATTTTAACATTTTTTATAAATCATCTCGTATTGGATATGGTACATTGTCTGATGGTCTTTATCGTTTACATTTACAAAATAATACCACTTATAGTTCATTGCATGTTCATTCCGGTTCCAAAAGATCAAGTATTAGTGAGAACTCCTCTATGTTATGGCATCGGAGATTTGGTCATATCTCCCTTGTACGTATAAAGAGATTAGTAAATGACGGGGTACTCAGTACTCTTGATTATACTAATTTCGAGACTTGTATAGACTGCATTAAGGGAAAGCAGACTAACAAGTCTAAGAAAGATGCCAAAAGGAGTTCAAGCATATTGTAAATCATACACACTGACATTTGCTATCCAGATATGGATATGCCAGGTCAGAAGTATTTCATCACCTTTATTGATGATTACTCGAGATTTACTTATGTGTATTTGATTCGTAATAAAAATGAAGCATTGGATGCCTTCAAGTCTTTTAAGGCTGAAGTTGAGAACCAATGTGGGAAACAAATACGGATAATAAGATCCGATAGAGGTGGTGAATACTATGGTAGGTACACTGAAAGTGAACAAGCACCTGGTCCATTTGCTAAGTTTCTTCAAGAACATGGGATTGTTGCCCAATATATCATGCTTGGTTCTCCAGACCAAAATGGTGTTGTTGAAAGAAGAAACCGAACGCTTATTGACATGGTGCGGAGTATGCTTAGCAACTCCAAACTTCCTAAGTTTTTGTAGACCGAAGCGCTTAAGACGGCAACGTATATATTAAACCGTGTTCCGACCAAGGCTATCCTAAAGACACCATTTGAGTCATTTAAAGGTTGGAAATTGAGTTTGCAACATATGCGTGTTTGGGGATGCCCGTCTGAGGTAAGGATATATAACCCACAAGAAAAGAAGTTGGACCCAAGGACTATTAGTGGTTTCTTTATTGGATACGCATAGTCCTCCAAAGGGTATAGATTTTATTATCCATCTCATTCGACTAGGATCATGGAATCAAGAAATGCTAAGTTTCTTGAAAATGACATGATTAGTGGGAGGGATAGATTCAATGATTTGATTTCTAATCATGATCATATTGAATCATGTCCTTCTACATCATCACATAGGTTGATAATAGATTCAAGCACCCCTCAAGATCAAACGGGTATTAAACAACCTATTAAAGAAATTCCACGAGACGCTGATATTATCTCAACTGAACAACCAATTCATGAAATTCCTGAAGCGGTAGTTGAACCACTAACTTCTCAAGGAGATGGCAGTTCAACTTTGAGGCGATCTGTTCGAGATAAAAGATCGGCAATTCCTAGTGATTACATAGTGTATCTACAAGAGTCTGATGTTGGAGCAGAAAATGATCCAGAAACGTTTTCACAAGCCATAAATTGCAAAGAGTCTGATTTATGGTTTGAAGCCATGAAAGAAGAAATGAATTCTATGCGGAGCAATGGGGTTTGGGACCTTGTTGAGTTGCCTAATGGGGCCAATGCCATTGGCTGTAAATGGGTCTATAAGACTAAAAAGGACTCATTAGGCAACATCGAGCGATACAAGGCTAGGGTCGTTGCTAAAGGATTCAATCAAAAAGAAGGAATCGATTACACGGAGACCTTTTCTCCTGTATCAAAGAAAGATTTACTTCGCATAATCTTGGCTTTGGTTGCACATTTTAATCTTGAATTGCAACAAATGGATGTGAAAACGGCATTCCTTAATGGTGATCTAGAAGAGGTGGTTTATATGAAACAACCTGAAGGATTCTCTTCTAGTAAAGGCAATCATTTGGTTTGCAAGCTCAAAAAGTCCATTTATGGTTTAAAACAAGCCTCCCGCCAATGGTATATCAAGTTTGACGGAGTCAATTCATCATATGGTTTTGGTGAAAGTATCCTAGATCATTGTATATACCAGAAGACAAGTGGGAGTAAAATTTGTTTTCTTGTTTTATATGTGGATGATATTTTGCTTACATCAAATGATAAGGGAATGCTGCACGAGGTTAAACAATTCTTTTCTAAAAACTTTGATATGAAAGATATAGGTGAGGCATCTTATGTCATTGGCATAAAGATCCATAGGGATAGATCCCGAGACATTCTGGGACTATCGCAGGAAACCTATATCAACAAAGTCTTAGAAAGATTTCGGATGAAGGATTGTTCACCGAGTCCAGCTCCTATCGTGAGAGGTGATAAATTCAGTTTGGACCTGTGTCCAAAGAATGATTTTGAAAGAGAATCCATGAAGAATATTCCCTATGCTTCGGTTGTCGGTTGTCTCGGGTATGTTCAAGTCTGTACTAGGCCGGACATCGCCTTTGCTGTTGGAATGCTGGGACGATATCAATGTGATNATTATTGTTATATGAAATTCTTAAAGCATTCAGATATGTTCTCGTTATTGTATTGTGCACACATTCCGTTGAGAAAATATATTTTTGGACCTGGAATAAACATAAGGTTTATCCATTAAGTTTTGATTACCACAAAAATGCTTAGAGAACAAGTTACATTGTAATTATAGTAGATGTTACTCACATTAAGAGGACATATCTCTATAGTTCATGTTTCTTTGTTTTCTTTGAGTTTGTACTTGCACCAAGTGGGAGAATGTAACATTTTTCCATTAAGGAAAAATATTTGGTGCAAGATAATGATGGCTTTCAATAGCCATTATGTGGTGAGTTGTAACGGTTGTAACCGTATCCGTTACAACCGTTACACAGCCTATAATGATGGCCCTATAGGCTATATAAGAAGGGATGCCCCACTACTCAGGTTACTACTTTACACACCATCTATACTAAGTCTTGCAAAAAAGTGGGAGACATTCTACTGAAACTCTGCAGGAATACTATCACTACCTACACAACTACCAACATCTACAACAGATTTACAAGCAACAACTATGGCCGGAGGTTAGTCTAATATGGTTAAAAGCTTACATATATATGATTATATGTGCATTCCTCCTAATTGTTAACAATTAGCAATCATTATCATTCTAATTATTACTTCTAATATATAGTATATATACACGGTTTTCTATATATGTATGCATTCTATTCCTAATCCTATTTAGCATACACATAGACTATATATGTACATCCGTTATACGTAATTTTTGCTAGTTAAATATTTATACATATATGATATATTAAATAAATTTGCCTTAAATGGTAGTAAATATATTTTTCTAATATGTAAGGTATATAAATTAGTATCCTAATTCCAATTACATGCACGTTTTCCCTTAATCCTAGCATTTTTATATTTTATTGGATTGTTGTTACGTACATTTCCATTTCAATAATTATATATATTAATTATATACATTAGACCTCATATTGCAATGTGATCTTGGCACGTGTATATATATATAATACAAATGCATACAATCATTTTTGTTGCTTGGTTTCTCTCTATCCGTCTATCTTATGTCAATATATATACACGTTTGTCTCTCTTTTCAACGTATCAAATCTTCTTCTTCAACAATTTATCTAGCAAGCGAAAGCATCAATTTTAGGGATTGTGGTGTGCAGTAAATTATTTTGTTTTGGTTCCTAGAGGTAAGATTTATGCCTATCTAACATTATTTTGAACCGGCACAAGAAGTTTAGTCATTTGAATTTCAAGACAATCAGCAAGCTAGCAGCGAAAAAATCTGGTCAAAGGTTTACCCAACATTACGTACAAGAAAGACCAAGTTTGTGATGCATGTCAAAAAGGGAAACAAATGAAGACTTCATTCAAATCCAAGAGCCATGAATCGAGTTCAAGACCTCTTAGTCTACTGCATATGGATTTATTTGGTCTAGTAGACCTAGTAAGTATGACTGGTAAGAAATATACACTGTTATTGTTGATGATTTTTCTACTAGAATTTCTCAAGCAACTCCAAAATGAAAAGGGAGTCAAAATAGTCAAAATTCGTACAGATAGAGCTACAGAGTTCGTGAATGACGTGATACAAGCTTATTGCAATTCCCAAGCGCAAAAACGCCGTTACAAAACGATGTTGCCAAAAGAAGAAATATAACGCTTAAAGAAGTCGCACGAGTCATGATTTCGACAGCCGATCTACCAAAAAGATTTTGGGTAGAAGCTATCAGCACTGCTTGCTATACTCAAAATAGGAGTATTATTCACAAGCTGCACGACGAAACACCATATGAATTATGGAAAGGGAGAAAACCTAACCTTAGCTATTTTCATTCATTTGATTGCAAATGTTTTGTTCTTAATAATGGTATAAACATATTTAAAGACATTTGATGAGCGTATAGATGAAGCAATATTTTTGGGATATTCATCTACCAGCAGAGCATTCAGAGTATTGAATAAATCTACAATGATGGTAGAAGAATCAATCCATGTTGTATTCGATGAATAAAAAAAAATTGATAAAGCATATGTTTCAAAAAATGTGCAAAATAATTTAAGTGATACTAATGATACTAATAATTTAAGAATGCTTCTGAGAATGTGCAAACCATATAATCCATTGGTGTATGAATTTGTGGCCACTTTTAAGACGTGGACGGAGAGCTATCATAGTCAGCCATCCATCTCATTAACCTTGTTCAAAAAGCAATACAAGATTTCGGTGAATGAGTTGGGTGTTCTTTCGGCTAGTACAGTGCGAAGGAGCAAAGATTTGCGGATTACTTGAGCTACCAGACCGGTTTTTATAGCGATGATGAGGTCAATACCTATTGGAGGAGACTTTGTAATGATATGGAAGCTTCGGATGCGCCAAGGACCGGACCAATGCAAAGTACATCACAAGGAATGATTTGAAGGAAATCCGGTATACATTGGCGGTGAACTTTACGGGTAAAATTTCCAATATGCATAAAGTTTACCAAGCCGACTTCTTTCACTTGTGGAATATGGAGATGAGGAAAATCGTGATCATGGGAGTGGTGTGCAAGAGGTGGTTGACCACCCAAAGCCAAGACAACACCACCAACAACTTTATTAGGACCTTGCTCACTAGGCTTTGTGAAGGCCTTGGTTTAGAAGAAAAAATGAGAAGAGAGGGGAGGATAGCCTCCATGAATTCCATCACCATAGCTGACCTCAATCGGGCAAAACTCACTCCGGTTGAGGAAGGTGAAGAAGAAGAGGCCCTACCTACTCCACCTACTTTAAGCATGCCCCAAAGCCCTTCCCACTTTGCCACAGTTCATGATTGAGGATCTTTGCAAACCTTCCAATATCAACTTCATTTAGAGCACATGGCAGAGTTGAGGAGCCAAAGATAAGAGATACAAAGGTATGACCAAGCTATTGAGGACCCCCCCCAACCCAAGCTCAATTTACTCATCATTCCCATTCACCATCATTTGATGGTGGTGACATGCATTGAAGGGTCCTTAAGGAATGAAGAAAAGGTTGTGTTATGGCTTCATTTGTTCCATTTATCCCTTGCCCCTCTTGTTCTATTGGTTCCATTTGGTTACTTGGTTGCTTGTCCTATCATGAACACTAGGTGCCATGTGCGTGGGGTGCCGCATTTTATTTTCTTTACTTTCTTGCACTTTCAATTCAGTACGTTTACATTCTAGTACTTTTAGATTTGGATACTATATCTCTTTAGTTAGTTTGCTTTTAGTTGAGGTTTGTTTACTTTTAGCCTTTATTGTTGTTTTTCTTTTACATTTGAGTCGGGCTAAGGACGTTAAACGTGGCGCTCTTGGGAGGCACCCCAAACTTCTAAAAAAATCACAAACACACACAAAAAGATTGTATATATTTTGGGAGCAGTTCTTTACTCTTTTGCACTTCTTTACTATTGAGTGCTCTTATGCCACTGACTTTGATTGATTGTGATGATTGTGAATAAGCTTGTAGAGGCAAAGTGTTGGGATGCAACATTGATAATAGGGATATGTTCTTCAAAGGGAGTTATCACTTCTATCCTTCATTCTATCTTATGCCCCGTTTGTGATTTTAAAGTGTGGAAAAGAATGCTTGTGCAAACATTTTCATTAGCATTCATATCTCATCCACAAAAGCTTTTGCTTTGACACCCCAAGTCCCGTACCCATTTCTAAAGTGTAGAAAGGCACATGAACTTTTACTTTGACCCGTGCTCCTTTTTCCACTTAGTTCTCAAGGATAACATTGAGGACGATGTTTGATTTAAATTGTGGAAAGGACACACTTTGTGCTTGAATAAAAATCGTGACTTTTGAATGGTGCTTGATTGATGGTTGTGTATGGGGGTGGAGAGTGTGCTATTGTTCATGTTATCTTAGAAATGTGGTTGGATGATTGAAGGGTAGTATTTTGCGGTGAGGTGTGTAATGTGGTAAAACGAAGAGTCAAGACTCCCCGAGTGTCGCTCTCTCAAGGATGACAAATTGGAGTCGAAATAGTGTTGGCATGACATGCTGTTTGTATGGGGTGAGGTGTATGTGAAGGTGGTAAAACGAAGAGTCAAGACTCCCCGAGTGTCGTGTCTCTCAAGGATGGCGAATGGGAACCGAATGGGTGTGATGGCATCTAAGATGTTGAAGGAAAAGAGTTACGGGAATAGCTAGGAGTTGGATTCATTGGTAAGGGAAAGGTTGATAAAGGTTGTGTATAGTAAAGAAAAGAGTCAATTCCTTTTTTGGTCCTAGACTTATAGTGGCAAAGACAATTTTAGTCCTCCAACCTTGCAGAACGAGCTTGGGCGTGAGAACTTGAGACCGCAGCCAAGGCAGGCCCAGTAGTGCCACCCGAGTCGACGGTGCCCTTTTCTGATTGTCGCTCGCCGGCTTTTGTGACCAACGTCGTCGTGCTATGAGTCGCCGCAGCAACTGTCTCCGCTGAGACTCCAGCCTGAGGCTTAGGGCCACCAACCTTCTCGCCAACCCCACCAACCGGAAGACCATCAGTCGCTACCGGCTCGCGAACAACACCCAACTGCTGCGAACTACCTCCCTCCGAACGGTGATCAACGGCAGAAGGCTTGACGAAGGCCATCGAAGGCTTGGGTAATCGCTTCCCAGCCCTAATAGCGGTTATCGCCTCCTCAGAGAACCTGTAGCCATACCGACGTAGAATCTCCAGCCAGCGCCGAACTTTTTGGAAGTCAGCGTCGACAAGGTCCAGTGGCCGTCCATCCGCGTTTTGATTAACGGCTTGAGAGGGGTTCTGGGGAAGATCGCAACCAGTCTTGGAGCTGGTCGCAGCAGTCGACACCGGAACTTCCTCCGACCGCGATACCTCACGGACGCCAGCCTGACTGACGGATTGTGGCGGATCACCCA
>NXFB01000057.1:12971-23826 GCA_002525835.2 Ipomoea batatas
AAAAACTCAAAATCCAAAAAACAAAAACTCACTGGGTGAATTATACACAGGGAAAAACGGACTCCTTGAGTCCGACTTTCTTTAAAGCAAAGTCGGACTCATGGATGCCACTTTACCCTGTTTGAGTTCCACTTCCCATGCATGACTTTTTGGAATCCAATGTTCAAATCAGACCACCCCCAAGTTGGTCGCCTTTTGCACGGCAGAGAAGGTGACTAGCTATCTCTGTGGTGACAGACACATTCCCTGAATTTCACCTTGAAAACAAGGTGTTTTTGGATACCCGGGGTAGTGTTACAGCTTTGAATAATTCAACAGAGAATGTGGAAGCTGATGACCAAGTACGTGGCAAAAGGAGCAGCATTAGGGAATCGAGACCGCAGAGGTGCATAAGCTTCCGGCACACTTTGAAGACTTTGTGGTAGGATGAGTTTCCACGTAGTGTTAGCAATAATATTTCTGTTAAAGACTTGCTAGTTTGTAGCAGAATAACTTGAATATAATAAACACTATAAATAGAGTGTGTAAGCTGGTGATAGACACTAGAGAGAAAAGCAGTTCATTCTTGAATTCACTTCCATTACTTCTTCCCCAACCATTTTTCTTGTGGAGTTTTGTGTTTTTTCCTCGAAAAAGAACACGATCGATACAACCGCGGGGCGGGTGTATCACCATTTGGCAAGTGCTAGGCACTTAGTGTGCTGACCATTGGGACGGAAGATTAGTCTTCTGGCTGTCGGTCAAAGGGATACCTTTGGAAAAAATCCAAAAAAAACCACAACATTCTCCAACTACGTTATCAAATTCAGTTGTATACTTATATATTTTGGCCCTCATATTGTAATAACAATATTCTTTCAATTTTGCAAAGAAATGGCATCATCTCGTTCTCGCAAACATAACAAGTGGTGTGTCGAAAAATGGCATGGTATCACCAATAATAGTACGTAGACCATGGTTTTTGCTTAAGAATGGCACCAAATTAAAAGAACCTGGAAGTAAATAAAGGTTGTCGTCTGTTACGTTACTATGGAACATCATAGGTTCACCAGTTCCCAGAGTCATATTGATGCTTGTTTTGGCACGTCTAGACTAAATAGGTTCAGTATATCATGCGTAAATATATATAAAAGTATACGAGTACTTAGCTTCACAGCAAGACTGTCATCAGATTCAAAACTCAGGAAAATCAATTGTGCCATTCTGATCAGCACAAACTTCATTGATCATGATGCGGAGAGGGAAAAGGAGTGAGGAGAAGAAGGTGATTGGTGGAAATGGCGGTTATCTTCATTACTCATCAACACGTGTGTACAAAGTATATAATAGGGAGAAGGTGGCGGTTACAACAGAATGTAAAGCTAGTCTATTTACAAGATTACCCCTAACTATTCTTTGCTATCCAATACCCCCGTAAGCTGGAGCATGCAAGTCTTGTATGCCAAGCTTAGAACGGAAATGCTTGAACAACGATACGGGAAGAGGCTTCGTGAAACCGTCTGCCACTTGGTTGGCGGAAGAAACTGGAAGTAACTTGATTAAGCCTTTGTTCAGCTTTTCCTTGACAACGTGACAATCAATATCTATGTGCTTGGTACGCTCGTGAAACACGTGATTCTCAGCTATAGCCACTGCGGATTTGCTATCACAAAACAGCGGTGCTGCTTTGTTCATATCCACTTGTAGGTCCTGGAGTAGATAATTAATCCATTGGATTTCGCAAACTGTGGCAGCTAATGCTCGGTACTCGGCTTCGGATGATGACCGTGATACCGTTGCTTGCTTTTTGGATCTCCATGATATTAATGCTGAGCCTAGAAACACACAGTAGCCTGTTATAGAGCGTCTTGTTTCACTATAGGCAGCCCAATTCGAATCTGAGAAGACCTTTAATTGCAAGTCTGTGTTGGCAGGGTAGAAGATGCCTTGGCCAGGTGAGCGTTTGATGTACCTTAATACCCTGTGTGCTGCTGTTAGATGTTCATCCGTTGGGGCATCCACAAATTGGCTTAACTGTTGGATGGCATATGAGATGTCCGGCCTCGTGGCCGTGAGATATAGCATTTTGCCTATCAATCTTCTATAGCAACTGGCATCTGCAAGAGGAGTTCCGTTAGGGGAGAATTTTAGATTGTGAGCCATGGGTGAGTTAGCAGGTTTGCAGCCCAAAAAACCCGCTTCATCCAGAATTTCCAACGCATATTTTCGTTGGCATAAATTGATCCCACTCTCTGTTGAATGAGCTTCAATGCCCAGAAAATAACCAATGGTACCCAGATCTTTGATCTTGAATGTGCTGTCCAGAAATTGTTTCAAGTCGTTAACCAGATTTAGGTTGGCGCTTGTCACCAGAATATCGTCGACATACACAAGCAAGGCAATAAAGTTGTCACCCCTACCCTTTGTGAACAGAGATGGGTCTGCTGTGGATTGCTTGAAACCATTTTGAGATAAGGCAGAGCTGAGTTTTGCGTTCCATTGCCTGCTCGCTTGCTTGAGGCCATATAACGATCTCATCAATCGGCATACTTGGTTGGGTTTTTCACTTTGAAATCCCGGTGGTAGAACCATATAGACTTCCTCATCGAGATCGCCATGGAGGAAGGCGTTATTAATATCCATTTGATGTATGTGCCACGCCCTCGAAGTGGCCACTGCCAAGAAGGTGCGTATAGTGGTGATCCGTGCTACCGGGGAGAACGTCTCGAGATAATCTACACCAAGTTGCTGTGTATATCCCTTTGCCACGAGACGTGCCTTATGCCTCTCGACTGTGCCATCGGCTTTCAACTTAGTTTTGTAAACCCACTTGCATCCAATGGGGGTTTTTCCGGGAGGGAGATCGGTTAGTTCCCAAGTCTTATTATTCTGAAGAGCTTCAAGTTCTGCCATCATGGCCTTCTGCCAACAGTCATGCTTGACAGCCTGAGTGTATGTCTTTGGCTCACTGATTTCTGTCACAGCCATTGAGAACACTTTGTGTGGAATTTCCAGTGTATCATAGGATATGAACTTGGAAAGAGTATGGGGAGTGGTTCTATTCTGAATAACAGAATCACAATAGAAATCTTGGAGCCGAGTTGATACCTGCCTTTGTCTAGTGGACCTTCGAGGTTGAGCATCAGTAATATTAACAGGGGCAGGAGCAGACACTTCTGAGTGCTCAGTAGCTTGAGGGCTGTCAACAATCGATTGAGGAATGAGATTATCCAGCGGTTCCGGACTAGTATTGTTGTTGGCAGTATTATCACTATTTATGCTGTCATTATGAATGCGTACTTGCTGTTGGCTGCCATTATATGAGTGATCACTGTTGTCCACTGGATTACCTCTCGGCTGAGGAGAAGTGGCAGAAAGATCCTGGAAATCAGCATTTTCATGTCCAGTTATGGGGATGAGAGGTAGGCACGGGGCATGTGGATTCGGAGGAGGCTCAGCTGTGTTCTGTCTCTGTTCAGTAAAAGGAAATTGAACTTCATAAAAAACCACATCACGTGAGATAAATGTTGAAGCATCATTCATATCATATAAGAGATATCCTTTTACATTTGCAGGAATGCCAATGAGGATGCATTTTCTGCTTCTTGAGGCCATTTTGTGTCTGGATTGCGACAAAGTGGAAGCAAAACTCAAGCAACCAAACACCCTTAGATTACTCAAATCTGCCTCTTTTCCATATAATCTCCTATAAGGAGTTAGCCAATGTGTTACTGGAGACGGAAGGCGATTAATGATGAAGGCTGCATGTAAAATGCAATGTCCCCAGAACTCTAAGGGTAGGTTGGCTTGAAAACGTAGGGCTCGGGCTACGTTTAGAATATGTTGATGCTTACGTTCTGCAACGGCATTTTGTTGGGGGGTATTGACACAAGTTTTCTGGTGGATTATCCCATTGTCAATAAAAAAATTCCCTCATATTGAACTCTAGTCCATTATCACTTCGAATAATCTTGATAGATAGACCAAACTGATTCTGAACCAATCGCTGGAACATTTTCATTAATCCCTGCACCTCAGATTTGTTTTTCATCAAATGAACCCATGTAAAGCGTGAGTAATCATCAACTATTGTTAGGAAATACCTTTCTCCCCCCATAGATTGAACCAAGAAAGGACCCCAGACATCAACATGGACTATCTCAAAACAAGTATTAGTCACAGTAGTACTCAAATTGAAAGGAGATCTTTTATGTTTTGCAAAATGACATACATCACAAGCTGTGGGCTTAGAGTTTACATGAACATCAGTCACAAGATGCATTTTATTCATGGGGTAATGCCCCAACCGTTGGTGCCAAGTTTCAGCATTACAAGACATGACAAACTGTTTATTTCTATCAACATGAACCTCTGGTGTTTCAATCAGCAAGTATAAGCCCCCCTTTTCTTTAGCAAAACCAGTCGTCTTCCCATGATTCTCCCGAAGAATGCACTGATCAGATGTAAACGTTAGCACATATGAGGTGGAATTTTGAAGCAATTTACTAACTGAAATGATGTTGAACTGGAAAGATGGTATGTGCAATACATTCTTCAAGGATAAACTGTTATTCAATTTTATATCACCAATATGTTTGACTACTGCTTGTTTCCCATCTGGCAGATTCACAACTGTATTCATGACAGGTTCATAACTTTCAAAAGCATCTAATGAGCATGCTATATGATCCGTAGCCCCAGAATCTAAGATCCAGATGGATGAATGCAAAGAGATAGAACTAATAGTAGAGTACTTGCCTTCAGTTATGGATGAATCTTTGTCAAAGTTTGGCATGAGGGTGACAGCAGCAGTGGTGGTTGGGAACTGAGGTTTTCCCATCTGAGCTTGCAGTAATGTTATGAGCTTTTGGAGCTGCTCATTAGTGTCATTACTACCAGAGGAGGAGGCTGCCAAGGTTTGTTTCCCTTTTGATTTGTAGCCAGGTACCCAACCGGGAGGAAAACCATGTTTCTTGTAGCACTTCTCAACTGTGTGCCCTGTCATGCCACAATAGGTGCACTTTGCACTTTTGTTTCCATTCCTAGTGTAATTGTTCCTTCTGTTATTAGATTGGGTGAAGGCTGCCACGAATTCCTCCGTGTCTGATTGAGCTGTTTGAACGGCGTTAGCATGGCCAAGATCTAGACTGTTCAGACTCAGATTTTCAAGATTCAACTGCCTTTCATGTTTCTCTGCCATCACAAACACTTTATGCATATCTGGCAAAGGTTCAAGAACAAGGACTGCATTTTTCAGCGAATTGTAGTCCTCGTTCAATCCTTGAAGAAATCTAATCACCCGATCAACTTCCCGTTCATTTCTTATCTCATCAGTAAGATCGCATGAACATCCATCACACTTGCAGACCGGCAGAGGTCTGAGATCATTCATTTGTTCCCAAAGAATTTTGCATTTAGTAAAATAATCATTCACCGAGAGATTACCTTGCTTTAGGGCAGAAATTTCGGTTTGCAAAGCAGAAATCCGGTGAGCATCTTGCTGAGCAAACCTTTTCTTCAAATCATTCCACATATCTCTGGCATTGCGTATATACATGACGCTTTGCGCAATAGATGGGTGCACGGACCTCACGATCCAAGCACAAATCATAAGATTGCACCGCTTCCATGCGGCAAATTGTCTGCTCGAGCTATCCGGTGCGACCATGCTTCCGTCGACGACCGTCCACTTGTTCTTCACCTCCAATGCGACTTGCATGGAGATGCTCCAACTAGCATAATTTGCGCTGCCTGTGAGCGGAGGTGAGACAAGGATGTTATTCGCATTATCATTGCTGTTCAAGAACAACGGATTCTCAATATCATCGCCGTTGTTTCTCCTCTGCGGAGATTCCAAATTCCGCTGCGGATTTCGGAAGTGTGCCGGAGAAGGCTCGATCGGTGTCTCTTGAGCAGGGGAACGTTCGACTGAAGAGGCTCTCCGGCTAGACTCTGCATTGCCGGCGACAGCAGCTGCGTAGCTTCCCGGTCGATGCTCTGATACCATGATGCGGAGAGGGAAAAGGAGCGAGGAGAAGAAGGTGATTGGTGGAAATGGCGGTTATCTTCATTACTCATCAACACGTGTGTACAAAGTATATAATAGGGAGAAGGTGGCGGTTACAACAGAATGTAAAGCTAGTCTATTTACAAGATTACCCCTAACTATTCTTTGCTATCCAATAGATCATATCTTATAGAAACAGTGAAATGCGGCGGCCATTGCTGAATAGTGCGACGGTGACCTAGAAACCAAACCCTTTGAACGGAGACTCCGCCGTCGTCGTCATCAAGGAGACCAGCCACCACAGCATGCTCGTCGGAATCTTTGTTGCTGCTGCTCAACGGAGTGTCGTGTTGTAAAATAGAAGAAATTGTAAGAAATAAGAAGAGGAATTATACAGAGAGAATGGAGAGAAGTGAGAGATTTCATTGATCTTCTATTCTCATCAGCACAACCTATTACAATATTCTCAGCACAACCTATTACAATGTATTAGTATTGTCCCGTGCGATGCACGGATAAGTATTAAATTTTTTTGTGCCATTACAATTAATCAAAATGCCTTTATTTGTTAGACTCCAATTACGTTAAAGGTATTTGCAAAAGAAAAAAAAAGATAGAAGAATTGAAGAAAACATGAATAACAATTTAATGTTTTAAAAAAATAATTGTCATTCTATATTATGTAAATAACAAAATATTACACATTATTAAACACTTTATGGTAAACAACGTTAGTGGTTGACGTACTAACATTATTCGAGTCACTACAAATTAAAATTTCAATCCGGCTGAATTACTCACTCTAGAAGCAGCAATGTACAATTGACCATGAAAAAAAAATCGATTTCTACTGTTTTCTTTGAAATTTGAAAGGTAATTTCGGATATGATGGTGTCATAGTCATTCGAGGGACTGATAAGTGCAAAAGATACCACTTTTATAAGGTTACTTTTGGATCGCTTTGTATACAAGTTAAGGCTTTTATGAATGATTTAGTCTTAATTAAATTGCATTAGAATGCTTGATTTTGTCATTGGACCCCGTTTCACACTTGGCTAATTGTTTGTAGGTAAAAGATGTGCATGAGAATGACTATGGCTAATTGTTGAACCTATGACTTGTTGAGTTGAACCTATGACTTGTTTGTGTGAATTGTTGTTCTTTTGATAAAATGGTCGCAACGAGTCATTTGGAAGTCTTTAGATAAAATGGCTAATTAGACATGGCTAATTGTTTTGCATTAGAGTACTGAAATTTTTTCCCATCCTATGAAGTAGCAAAGATATTTCAAAAAAAAATCGTACATGTAAAGTTTTCAATTGATATATACCGAACCAGGTCTAAAATTTTAGTGTCACCCAAACCATGTCTAAAATTTTAAGGCTTAAATCTCATTATTCATGCTCAAATTGGGATCTTAAGTTGAAAAGGACAAAAATACACTTACCAATCTTAGCGTGATAAATTTTGACAATAAAATAATAGTCGTGGATGAAAANATTGTTCATAAACCACATTACAAAAAAACAAAAACAAAAACAAGAAAAAAAAAACAAAAAACATCAATGCACATATCCTTAATTTCTAGATGCTATCCATTCATTGAACATGTCATTTGCTAATTCTGTCCTCCAATTATTCCAAACTTCTAAAGGCTCTATTTGTGCAATATCATCATCTTCATTTATTCCGTTACCTTGTACCAATTCATCTTCCATAGGATCAACATTCATCTCATTTCTAATAAAGCGCCTAGACAATTCTAGAAATTATATAAAATATTATTAAATATATATTCACATTGTAGTTATTTGTTATAAATCAAATGTAGGGGATATGTTTAAGTACCTTAAACCATTTCCATCTATGATCTGTTGATGTAGCTGGAACTGGTTCAGGATCTTTGAATAAATGATTCCGGAGTTTCAATACAGCATTTAATACTACATTAAAGTATCGACTAATAGTTTCACCTGACCTTTGAAAATTATTTTGAATGATCCTATTTTTTATATGATGAGCAATAATATGTAAAAATATTGCTACTTGCTCATCAACAAGCATATTTCTTGTTGGCCTTAACCCTCCTATAGTTTGTAACATTGTACATAACTTTACAAAAGCATGTCGATTCATCCTAAGTTGAGCTATGCATTTTTCGTCACAAGAATAGACTGTTCGTAACATATATTCTCGAGACCCTAAAGCATTAATAATATAAGATTTCAGTTGTTTTTTATTAGAACATGCAATTGTCAAAAGATACATCATCATTATAAATAATGAAGTCACAGAAGCACATATATCCAACCATATATGCAACACAGCTACACATCTTTTCCTTCATTCATTACGAGTTATTAAACGCAAACGAGCCATAACTGCAAATTAAATGTAAACCTTACAATACTCAAAACTATAACAATGATCACAAATAATATATCAAAAACACATAAAAATTACAATAAAAAATATTCAAACAACGCATATATAAATCACAAACCCTAGTATTATATATACTGCTGTGACGGGCGGTGCCGCAGCCGCAACAGTAATACTGCTGCGGCTGTGGCACACCGCCACAGCTGCAGGCAGTATGTAATATGTAATTTACACAAATTACATATTACATACTGCTGCGGTTGCGGGCTGCGGCACCGCGCCGCAGCCCGTAGCACTGTTGCGGCTGCGGCATCATGCCGCACCCGCAACATTGATTATACATATATATTTTAATAAATATACATACGTATATAAAATAATTTATAAAACAAAAAATAGTGAGAAGAATACCTCGAAGAAGAATCTCAATTTGCAATGGCGGAGGAGATATGTGCGATGACAGAGAGGTGATCGGTGATGCGATGAGTTTTAGGTTTAGGTGTGCGACAGAGAGAAGATGCGATAAAATCAATCTTGAAAAAAATGAGCGTAAAAATTTTTAGGTTTAAATAAGGGTAAAAAAGAAATAATAAAAAATACCTATTCCTGACAGCTCAGGAATAGGTTAATACCAGGGGATCTTGGTAAAAGCTATTACCCTTGCAAGGGTAATAGCTCATTCCCAGGAACATTGTTCCTGGGAATACAACTGCGAACCAAACGACGGAATAGGTTATTACTGGGAATGTTGTGCCATTCCCTACCTATTCCGTGAACCAAACAGCCCATAAGGATAGAGTCATCAGGTTATTTGAAGATGCGGCAATATTCTTAAACCCTGACAGTGCATTTTTTGGCTGTGTGGTTTTGGACTCGAATGGTGGTTTTTTGGCAGCCCGGAATGGTATTCTTCGATGCATGAACGATGTCCATTTGGCTGAAGCTCTGGCTATGAAGGAGGCTCTCTCGTGGGTAAAAGACACAAGTGATGTCAAAGTTAAGCTCTTTTCTGATTGTCAAACCGTGTGCAACTTGTTAAATGGTTTAAAGACTGACTGGTCTTACGCTGGGTGTGCTATTGGTGATTGCAAGGAGTTAAGTCGACACTTTGAATCGGTGTCTTTTGAGTTTGTTCCTAGATCAGTGAATAAAAGTGCCCATGCTTTAGGTAGAGCTGCTAGTTCGCAAACTGGTCCTGCTTGTTGGATTTCGTCTATTCCTACTTGTATTGAACGTTTGCTTTATTGAAGTTTTGTTGGTTTGTTTTCAAAAAAAAATACTATATAAAGTTGACATTGTAGTTCAGTGGCATCAAACCCTTCCCTTTATACGGGAGGTGGTGGGTTCGAGCCGTGAGAAAGTAGTTATGAACAGATACTGCATTGTAATAGATTTAGTAGTATTCAAAAAAAAAAAATGAATCCATGTTTAAATAATTTTAATACTATTCCAGGATTTAATTTGCATCTTCATTACATAAAACTAGTGCAAAAACTGTTATTTGCGTCAGTTGTAAAAGATTTTTTGTGTCTGTTACAACAGACGTAGAAAGGTGTACTTTAGGTATCTATCTACAACAGGCGCTGTTGACAATTGGCATCTATTTCTTTATTAGGAAGAGACGCCTTATAAATATTTTTTTTAAATTATTAATTTCATAAAAATACAAATTTTTTTTTCCTATAAATTCCTACCAATATAATCAACACTGTCAGTATTTTAATTCTATCAATACTTCATTCAAAAAATATACACAATTATTCTAGAGCAGTAACCAAACCAAACCTTTGCAGTGAGCTGCAATTTATACCAACTTTTGATTATTATTATTTTTTGGATGCTATGTTAACCAATTCCCATCGGTGGTCTTCGCGGCGGGAAGATGACCAAAGAACATATAGAAATCATAAAATCAAGTTAAGTGAAGTAGCAAGAGGGAGTACTGAAATTTTTTCCCATCCTATGAAGTAGCAAAGATATTTCAAAAAAATTCATACATATAAAGTTTTCAATTGATATATACCGAACTAGGTTTAAAATTTTAGTGCCACCCAAACCAGGTCTAAAATTTTAAGACTTAAATCTCATTATTCATGCTCAAATTGGGATCTTAAGTTGAAAAGGGCAAACATACACTTACCAATCTTAGATTTCGGCATGTCTTAAACAAATAAATGACTGCGTAATAAATTTTGACACTAAAATAATAGTCGTGGATGAAAATTTGTACTAAAATAATATTGTGGATGAAAATTTGTAGGAATTAAACATGTGGACCAAAACTGTCATTTTGTTACTACTCGTGGGACCAAAATTATTATTTGCTCAATTAAGACACAATGAAATATTATAGCTTAATTAACAGGGTCAATAGTACTAAAAAAAATTATAGCTTAATTAAGCCTTGCATTAAAAGCAACATGATCATGATTCATTATTAACTACGGATCGGAGTAGTTAATTTCTATGTGTGGGGGGGGGGGGGGC
>NXFB01000057.1:31124-54968 GCA_002525835.2 Ipomoea batatas
ATACTTCTTTCGTTCAATCCCCGATTATTGAGATGTGAGAGCACAATGCTTAAAGTATTATGGTGGGTCACGTTCACAGCTCATTGTCTGCCACAATAATTTTTTGGATGACTATGGGTGCAGTGGCTGCTTTTTTCATCAAAAGTGGAATGGGTGGAAGACAATTTTTAGTGGGAGGTGGGCTAAAGAGGACCACTTTTTCTTGTGCTCTTGATGGGAGATGTGAAGGATTAGTTGACGAAAACAAGACTATTGAAGATGCAATTCAATTAATTCGGCTCACAATTGTTAATTCCACTGGAGGATTGCATGCAACTAAAGAAGGGAGTATTGGAGTAGTAGTTGTGGTAACTGATAAGAGAGTGTTTCTCTTTAGAAAAAAGTCTCTTAAATTACTTCTCTCTAGAGCTCCATAATCTTCTTTCACTCCTTCCCGTAATTCTTCGCTGACCAACAATGAATTTTGGAATTACACAAGGAATATGCGTTATTCAACTTCGAATTTGCTCAAAAAAAATCGAATTATATTTGGAATCATGGCAGTGGATTTGTTTCTGCTTGGAATTACAAACGCAATGGAGTTTGCTTTTGGACTCATGGCAGTGGAATTTTTTTATTTTTTTTTTCCTTCTTTTGAACTAATCCTAATCAGGGATGATTATTTAGTATTAATGAGCAATAGAAAGTAGTAGTATAATAATTTAATTTTATTGTAATGAGAATGGTGGATGACAGTTAAAGTGTGGGTCCAAGAATTGATGTGCGAATGATCGATAAACAACAAAAATATTCCACTGAATTTTCGTCATGAATAATTAGCTTTTTTCATTATTTGATTAAAAATACGGAGTAGCATATAAGAAATAATATTTTATAATTTAATCAATTTAAAAGTAAAAGAGGAATGTAAAGGAGAAAGATAAGAGACAAGTAGCCTATAAAAATTTTCACCAATAATTCACTTCTCCATTCTTGAGATTAGGTATATATGCATTTCTTAGCATCTTCCTTCAGTTTAGAGTTTTAATAATAATAGATTTAAAAAAAAAATAAATTAATCTATTCACTAAACTTTTTAAAGGAAAAAGGGTCAAATTGGCCCCTTTAAATTAACCAAATGGTACAATTGGATCACCTAATTAAAAAAAAAAAAAAAAAAAAAAAAAAAAAAAAAAAAAAAAAAAAAAAAAAACCCCCAAAAATATANAAAAAAAAAAAATAAAAAATTAAAAAAAAAAAAAAAAAAAAAAAAAGAAGCTCCATTTATATGCCCTAAACCTGTAAAATTGTTCATTCACATTCACCTAGTGTAACTGACTTTGAAATTTAAGACCGCTCTATATACCTAAAGTTAAGAATTGAACTTTTGACTTTGATTAAAGATGTATGGGTTCCTTCCACTATATCACACAGGCACGCTACTAAGTAAATAGTAATTAATTGTAAATGTATTGATATACAAAAATACTTCATGTACTCTTAAAATCATACTCCAAACTTTTACTCCTACTTGTGATCAAATTTAATTAGAGGAAGAAAAAAGAAAAGAATGAATAAATATCATGACCCCTACTAAATTAAACAATCAATATATGTAAAGAGTAGAAAATGAGAGTAGAATTTGAAAGTTTACGTAGAATTACTATTGATATAACAATAGGATGAATTTTAAATTAAAAAAAAAAAATTTGCATTGGCCCATGCATGTAGCCTTAATTAGTCCGTGCTTGCATTTTGCTACCTGTATAGAGCTGCAATATGATTAAGACAAGCTAGCTGTACCGATCGGAATTTATTAATATATATATATATATTTTTGTCGTTGGGTTCGTATATAGTCATTATACAGTGGACTATGGTACACAATGCATTATGAACATGATCACAAAATGATGCCGCTTCAGTAAGTAGTAGAAACGACAATCGTAAGTCGTAACAGAGCTCCGCAATTGATACTACAGTTCATTTCAAAAGATAATGTCTCACATTTGCTTTTATATAATCAAATGAAACTGTAGTTATATTGAAATGTAACTGTAATTGTGTCGAAATGTAACTGCAGTCTATATAAACTGATACTGAATAACAGTTTCACATTTTTGGGTATACATTGTCCCATGAAACGGTAGTTATATCAAAATAAAATTGTATTTGTGTTGAAAGGAAACTGCATTTCATTATAAAAGAAACTGTAGGTGTGTTGAAAGGAAACTGAATAACGGGTTCACATATTTGAGTGTATAATATCGAATGAAACTGCAGTTATATCGAAAAGAAACTGCTGTTGTGTTGAAATGTAACTGCAATGTATATAAACTGAAAGTGAATGGCGCGTAACGGAGGCCGTATCAGCCGTTTGTTTTCATTAATAAAAAGGGCATCGTTTTGATGCATGACCCACAATTCATTGTGGATCGCGGTCCACATTAAAATTTGCGGTTTGAATAAGTCAATTTAAGCTAGCTATAGTGATTGGAGTGGCAAATTATTTTGGTCCACAGCTCCAAAACTACGTCGCTAAATTTTATAAGGTAGGATAATGTATATTATGTGTTAAAATAATGTATATTATGTGTTCAAATAGTGTATATTATATGTTAGAATAATGTACGTTATATGTTAGAATAATGAAACTTATGGGGCAAGATAATATTCATTATGTGTTAGAATAATGTACATTATGAGTTAGAATAATGAAACTTCCGAGTTAATAATGTACATTATGTGTTAGAATAATGTACATTATGTATTAGAATAATGAACGCTATAAATTATAAAAATGTACATTATGGCGGATCGCATGAAAAAAAAATATATGTGCGAAATGACGTCATTTTTGGACCATAGTCCACACAACTGTGTGAACCACTATCGGAATCGTATCCCCGGGGCTAATCTAAAAAAAAAAATTGAGGACTTTGATTTTGAATCGATGGCCAATTTGTTGAAGGACTCACATCTCACAGATCCTTGTTCATGAGATAGGTCAGGTCAGATCGAAGCAACATGCAAATGTCATAAGAGAAAAAGTAATACATTTTTCATAAGCATTGTATTTTCTATTAAAAGTATTGCATTACCCTTATAAGTAACAAAATTTTTATTCCTGATTAGTATTACATTTGAGCATATAAGTATGACATTTGTGCATATAAGTATTGTATTTGTATCTTGACCAGACCCGACCCGACGCGTCTCAAGCTGAGACGGTTTCACACAAGTTTTTACCATTTGTTGAATTGGGAGGACGAGCACAGAAACAGAGAGAGAGAGAGAGGGGCATATGAGCGATCTCTCTTTCCCTTTCAGATCTCTCTCTTGCCTCACCTTCAGCCACCCACCACCGCTTCACCTCTCTGCTGCCGGACCGGAGGTTTGCTAACGTGTAAACAACCTTCGATCGCCATTATCGCAACCACCAATGCTGCTGGACGGGGGAAGAGGGGCGATCGCAATCAGCCACCGCCGTTGGACGCCGCCGATGCAGGAAGAAAAGAGATAGTTGTCGTCCTCCAAGCAGCGCTGCCACAGCGCAATCGCCAAGAGGCATCGGCAACATCACCGAAAACGCAGATTGGGAAAACAAGGGTGGATTGGAAGAAAAGAAAAAAAGTTTCGATTTTGTTGTTAATTTGTGTTTTTCTTTTAGAATCCAGGTAAAAAATAAAAAAAAAAAAAAAACCTTCTTTTGTGATGCATTCGAGAAATTTTTTTTTGATGGGTTTGTTCTTTTTCTTTTTTTAAGGAATCAACAATGGTTTATGTACAGACTGATGTTTGAAAAATTTGTTTTGGTTTGTGTACAGTCAGGTGATTCACTAGTTTGTGTACTGAAAATATACACAAAAAAAATTTGTTTTTATGCAAAAAGAAAAATCATACCAAATAATATATTCAAAGGTGTTGTAAAATAGAAGAAATTGCAAGAAATAAGAAGAGGAATTATATAGAGAGAATGGAGAGAAGAAGTGAGAGATTTCATTGATCTTATGTTCTCGATCACCACAACCTATTACAATGCATGTATATATAATTACAATCATAACGGAAAAAAATAATAGCATACATACAATCATTACATAATCTACTCATAATGTCCACACTTAATTATATTTATAACACTCCCCTTGAACATTATTTTATCATAATCATGCCTCATTAAAAATTCGCTAGAAAACCCATATGAGAAAACCCTAGTCGAGAAAAGAGTACATGATATTTGTCAAGGGTTGCCTCATTAAAAACCTTAGGCTAAGAAAACCCGGTGGGAAAAACTTAGTTAAGGGAAAAAGAGTACAACCGTAAATCAATCATGACCTCCAAGGCATAACCTTCCAGATAATCAATCACAAACTTTCAGTGTATAATCTTTAGGATTTTGTAATTTTTCCTTTTGACATTAATATACCATACTCATGCTTCGTTAAAAATCTCATTAGAAAAACCAGTGGGGAAAACACACTAGTGAGGAGAAAAGTACATGATTTCTGTCAAATTATGTGTTGCACCGGTTGCCTCATTAAAAACTTTACGCTAAGAAAACCCAGTGGAAAAAAAACTTAGCTAAAAGAAAAAGAGTACAATCATAACCCCAACATAAACTTCAGGTCATAATATTCATGATTCAAGTAAATGATACCCCCTGAAGATAACATTCTTCAAATCCCTTATATGAAATATACCTCCAAGATGTAGAAAGGGATTTTGTGAACAAATATGTCTAATTGTCAATAGGGTGAATATATTTTATAATAATAGCATTACTCTTCTAGAGCTCACGTGTGTATCATAATGTCTAGTCAAATTTTTCACAATATACCTATTTATCATTTATGCAACACAATCTTTATTGTCTCCTTATTAGACAATGACGGAAAAATATAGTACAACTAGTTTTGGGATTTGGCACCATGGAATCAAATAATAATAGCTAGTACCCAAGTAGCCCATCATATATTGAATTGTCTAAGTAGCCAATCAAAATCATATATTGTCTAACTGATGTATAAGTTCCTTTCAAGGAAATACTCGATCTTCAAGTCGAGATAATATTTAGCTTTCACAATGATGCGTATATCATCAAGCTCTTCTATTTCAATGATGCGTATATCATCAATATTGACCGAGATAATAGATAAGTTCATTAGCAACTCTTTATTGAGCACATAATGGTACATATTATTCATTCTTCAAGAGGAAAAAGTACACAGTGAACTATTAACTATGTTAGGTCCTATAAAGACCTTAATATTTTTCATGTTAAGATTTTCACTTTCTCTTATTTTGAGAACTTTAAAATCCATCACAAATTCAAATATATCGTCCAATGACCGATTAATAAATGGTCATGTCATTCATCATATATTGTCCAATGACCCATAATTATGCGGTCATGAAGTTTATCAACTACATATTATTTACTGCCAATGATATTAATCATCGAAACTTATTGACATCCATTATAGGAGAGTATATCATATCAATTATGGGTCCCTCTGTAAACCCATAAGCTCCAAGCCTCGCTTTATACCATATCATATCATTATTCTCGTTTGTACCAACGCCTATTCAATGGTGTATACACATAATATATAGAATACAATAGCAAGCCGGGTTATGACTTAATTGCTCCTTTATATATCAAATAATCAAGGCACTCCTTGTGCATAGCTCTGGATCCATATTGAGCAATTATAAAGGCAATTGTGTTATCGAAAATATTTTCATAAATTCTCCCATATCCATAATATTGATGGTAATTTCAAAATCAACCAGATTATAAACATTTCCCAAAAATATTCATATCTTGTCGTTCCGCATCCCAATATTATAATTATTTAGTGCACCACTGGGTATTTTGTCTTATGGACGAATGCCTTCAAGACATAATTAATCAATGGATATATCAATAGATATATATTTGGCAGATATTAAAAATCTGCTGAACCTTTAGTTCAGTCAATCTAGTATGTGAATTTTTAAGATCCTTTCATATCACGAAATTTCTTGGCACTAAAATTTTCAAAATAATTTTGGGCTCATATCTTCCCCTAATGCCGTGAAATGATCTTCATAAATTATGCATTCAGCGTCTCAAATGATCCCTATATCATGGGCTCTAGGTATTTATACAATAGACAGAGGTTTATAAACAACATGCATACCTAGTTTTATTTGATAGCCTGGAGAGATACAGAATGATGTGATAATAAAATAGACTGTATATTAATAATAAAACACAGATTTGAGAAATGTTCAATTTTACACCACGTACTAGATGTAAGGGGGAATATTTATGATATGCAAAATGCAATATGCCAAATTTTGATAAAAACAATAGTATATCGAATTTGATCTCCCTAAAAATAGATAATTTGGAATTTCCCATTTATACCTTCCTCACAAAATATTCATGTGAATAAAGGAGACTATTCTTCTCATTGTTTGACATATATATGATGTCCAATAATATCATTTTAAATCGAACTTATCAATATTTAGCCCAAAATGGCCCAATCGCTCATGTCATAATTTAAAGTTATTTGGGTCTTTAAATCGCAACATATGATATACTCAAACGTATATGCAATCATATAATGTATATGCACAATATATATATACACACGATATGATAAGCACTATGATGCTACCCAAATAATCATATGCACGTTAAATGCCAAATATATTTATAGATGGTGAGATCATTTATGATTTCTAAAATCCATTTTCTCAATTTATGAGAAAATCATCATCATCATTATCATTATCATCACATATCTAGGATGATCTTATCAATCGTGCTAAATCTTAAAATCATTTAAACCAGTAAACTTTTAGTTTACAATAAGATTGGCAAATAAGATTGGCTTCAATGACACTCATTCTTGTACAATATAAAAATGAGGAAAAATAGGAAATTTTTCAATACACATTTCTTCCCTGATATTGCCTTTGTAATTTGGAGGAATTCTTGATTCTTTTCTTTTATAGTCTCAACATGATATCCGTTATTACTAATATTCAAACTCAACAAAACTATGTGAGACTTTGGAGGGAACAATGCATTACTATTTTTAATGCATTATGTATCATAAATTTTGTTCATCCAGGCAATAATATATTGGTACTATTGAAGCCCTCAATCATTTTATAAAACGAAATATTGTAGTAACAAATTCCTCATTCTTTTCAGTATGCAGAAATACTTTGCACTTTTAATCGTTGTATGTGTGATTAGACTATCCACAACACATACATTTTCCTCATTTTTCTTTGATCCAACCAACAGTGATGATGTATTCATTTGCCTCTTTCAAGCATATATACAACCTTTTAAAAAACCAGGCATCACATTATAATATATGTGATAAATTCAAAATTTTATGGCCTATAGCAAATGTTTATTATACCAAATTTTCTTTCATGATTATTCACATGGCCATTTTGCATAAGAGAGCAAGTTGCGACATAAAATAATTGTCACATGATAATTAATACACTCACCATACAATATATGGAGTAGTCACGTCAGGTAAGCATATCAGAATATTTCATGTACTAATCACAATGCTTTAAAAATTTATCTACAATGTGATGATCATCCTTCTAGAGTTAATCATGGGATAAAGGCAGTTGCACAGAATAACCATGTAACATATAAACATATGCATATATAAACAACAAAGATAAGAAATTGTACACACTTACCTGGAGTGATTCTGAAGATTCTGACAACGGTGAACAAGTAGAACATCAGACAGGAAATTTTGTTGCATTTCATGACAACATGTACCACCCTGATGATGTGGTAGAACGTGCAAACTACGAGAGGTTCTTCAAAATTGCAGAAGATGTTGTGGAAGATAGTGAGGGAATGAGGGACTCAAATTAGATGCAACCTACCACAACAAGAGCACATGAGATAGCTGAAGATACAGACTGATGACGAGGATGTTGACTTTACACATAAGGCAGATGAAGAGATACAAGTTGACGATGAGATGTTGACCTCGTAAAAGCTTATGAAGATATGTACAAGAACTGGTGTAAGGTAAGTAAGCTAAACCTTATGTTAATTAAAAATGTTGAGTCTTTGGAGTTGGAAAATTCAGCCCTAAAAACCTCAGTAGAAGAACTTAAGACTGATTTAGATACGAAGTTTTCAAATGAACAATACCTACAAAAGAAATTAGAAAATTTCAAAAAATGTGTGAGAATGTTGAACACAGGCACCAATAGTCTAAATGAAATCCTTCAGTCAAGAGTGAATAACCATAACATAGCTGGTCTAGGATTCACATACAGACAAGGAAATCATAAAAAATCATGGGTGCTAAAAAAGAGTTCAAGGGGAAACACTGAAGGCAAAAGGTATATGAACTATTTTTTTTAACAAAACATGTTTTGGGTGTAATCACTACTACAGAAATCACATACACGTCGGCTAATTATTTAGCCGACGTTATATGTTCTTTAATTAATTAAAAATTAAAAAAAAAACTCTTTAACGTCGGTTATTAGGTAATAACCGACGTTAAAGACTTGACTCTAAAACTACTGCGCGATACGACGTCGGCTAGGTGTTTAGCCGACGTTGTATCGCAAACTCACACCGGCCGACCATTGATACGACGTCGGCTAGGAGATTAGCCGACGTCGTATCACAAATGCACTCAGCCCACGGCGCAAATACGACGTCGGCTAGGACTTTAGCCGACGTCGTATTGCGCCGTATTATATATTATGAACCTACAACGTCGGTTACTATAAATAACCGACGTTGTAGGGTTTTTAATAAAGCCGATTAGCGGAATATCCCAAATTTCAGATCATATTAATTTAAGCCAAAATTTCCCAAATTTCAGATCATATTAATTTAAGCCAAAATTTCAAACCACCACTGCCGCTGACGTCCTCACCATCGAAAAACACCTTCCCCACACCACACCCATTGCCGCATCACCATCGGCTCCCGTCCATAGCAGCGCCCCCGTCGCCTCACGTCGTCGACACAGCCACTAGCCGCCGTCGCCTCACGCCGTTGACTCAACCACTAGCCGCCGTCGCCTCACGCCGTCGACACAGCCACTACCCGCCGTCTCCTCACGTCGTCGCCGGCATTGCCTCGGCTTCCTGCTTCACCGCCGGAATCGCGCCTGCTCGCCAGCTACGTTTTTTTCGTTTATATTTTTACTTTATATATATTTTTAATATTTTAGAAATTTTGGTTATTGTTTATTTGATTAATTGTTTGTTATTGTGTGTTTTTCTCCTAGTATTTATTGCTAAATATTGAACAAAACTTCTGTAGATGTAATGATTTGACTGCAATTTGATATTCTTGCTCACAACCTGTTTGTAAAAATGTGCATATGAGTTCAAATGAAAATGCTAATTGTAGAAGCTAATTAGTAAATCAGTTGGTAAATGTGTATATTTATGTGTATATGAGTTCAAATGAGAATGCTAATTAGTAAATCAGTTAGTAATTTTACATAAAAAACTACATTTTCTCTCTTCCCGGTAAAATAAACTACTAATGCTTTTGGTTGGTAACAATGTCAGGAATGTTTTAAAGCTAACAGAAGTGTCTGTAAGTGATAAGCTGGAAGAATTCTGTGCATCAAAAGAGGTAATAGCCCTTTGTCAAGTGACAAATTTATGAGGAAAATCCCTTCTTGTCATATAGAGATGCCCTCTATAGTTTAATGGTCAGGTGTGTGAAGCCAAATCACTATCATTTTCTCGTGCAATATAGTGGAACAAACAGCATGTCTCAAGCCTTTCTAAGTAGTAAAATCGACCTTTTCTTCTGTGGTTATTTTTTCTTTCTTTAAGTTGAATATGTTGTCATTTTTGGATGATGGAAAATACTGTCCATGAATATATTTATCGTATATTTCAAACAATGGATATATAGTGGAGACACAATATGGTTTGCTTTCACAGTGGCATCGGTATGTTTCATTTGCTTTTGTATATAAACCGGTTTTCCCTTTATTTTTAGACATATTTTAGTCTTTAGTCATATGTTTCAGTGGCATCAGTATGTTTCAGTGGCATCGGTATGTTTCATTCTCTTTAGCTTAGAATGTTAATATTAATTATCTGTTAAAGTAGGGAGCCTTCTGATTCCTATTTTGGGTTTCTGAGTTATATCTAATAAGATATAGGATTTTTATCGGATTGTATAGATGCCTTCTTTCAGAGTTTTTGTATTTGCTTCTGTTTTCAAGTCTAATCATGTCGTTCCTCAATTCTCTGGGTTGCAGAAACAAGGAATTCCAACAGTCAGTCAAGGAACTGGAAGAGAAAGCAGAAGAACTGAAAGGAGTTAAGGAAGATCTAAAAACAAGGTAGCTTATGAATTAAAATATAACTATGAATTGTAAAATGCTGTGGCCTTGATTAGAGCTTATTCTCTAGTGATTTTTTTTTGAAAACTATTCTATAGTGAAATTTAGCAAACAGAGATGAGCTGCATTTGTAAATTAGTTTTAGTGTATTTATGAATTAGAAAAGTTTGTGTAGGGACATATTGCAAGGAGTAACATAAATGTTAAATTTATATGCTTACATAGTATAATATGAGCCTTTCCCCTGAGTTAATTGCAGTAAATTGCTTAAGAAATTTATACTAGTAACTAGCAATTGTCTTTCATTTACATTTCACGTAATTCTTTATTATTATTATTCAATAAGAACTAAGAGCAAATCAAGAAAGATTAGGGGAGAAGTTGTGTAGATGGGCATGGAGGGTATATGGCTAGGGATATGATGAGTGAGCACTTTGGTTTAAAAGTAGTTATGTTGTTGTGCATGGCAATATAGCTACTGAATATGTGCATGCATTGTTTGCTTTTGAAAAATGTTTTAGATTGCATTATTGATGGTGGTTTGAGTCAGCTGTGAGAGTATAAATATTTTCTGAGTTGCTTTGAATTAATTGGTTTGAAGGTGGAATTAAATTGGTTTTGTAGTAGTATGAGGCAGTGTAGGTGTTCTGCTGTGATAGTTTGGTTTCTGTAATTATGCAATTGAATGTGACATTATGTTCATGCTGCTGGTTCGGTGTGAATAATATGGTGGGTGTGATGTGAAATGATGTTGTGATAAGTTAGAAACTAAAAGATGAAAAGGTGTTTTCTCAAAAAAAAAAAAAAGATGAAAAGGTGAGTTGTTGATGGAATGTTGAGCTTATGCTGAAATGGAATTTGATGTGCTTGATGAGTGTGCATTTTGTAAGGTTGGGGAATGCTCAAAGGTTTGCTGCAATTAATGAGTGACAGTTTGTTGCTTGCTGCTGTGTTCACAATCCTGGATATATGTTTTGAGGAAGTTATGGTGCTGAAATTCGGAGCAGAGATGGACTATGAATTTGGTAGTGCTGTTGCAATTAAATGGCAGTTTGATTGAGCTTGTGAATTGTGAATGGAGATGAGCTATAAATGGAGGATGAGTTCATGTTGCTGTTGTAATATGATAATGCAGAGTCTGGAAATTGTGATATTGGAATTATGCTCATGAATTCTGGGATGGTTGGATAATACAGTGAGTAACAATAGCAAAAATTTTGGAAGGGAAACACAAATTCTATATAGATAATTTTTGATGAACTTCTATTATTAATTATTATCAATTGTGAGATTTATTGCTTTTATTAATTTTGATATTATAAATATAAATTGTACAGGTTTTGAATGTGATTGTGATTGCTATATATATTTGAGCAGGTTTTGGGTGTAAATAGAAAAATAAAATTAATATTTAAAAACAAAAAAATTACCCTACAACGTCGGCTATTTGTAAATAGCCGACGTTGTAGGGTAATTATATTTTTTTGGTTTAATATTACCTACAACGTCGGGTATTTGTAATTAGCCGACGTTGTAGGGTATTTTAGTAGCTTTCAAAATACCTACAACATCGGCTATTTGTAAATAGCCGACGTTGTATGTGTACACTTACAACGTCGGCCAAATCAACGTCGGCTTTTAGCCGACGTTAAAGGGTCTACTTAGCCGACGTTAAAAGCCGTCTGTGTAGTAGTGAATATGAAAGGACATAGATGGGGGCGTTGTAGACAAAACAAACCACGGCAAGTGTGGTGACCAAAGCAAACTTGCTTAACAAAAAAATGATTTTTTTGGTCTAGTATAATAAAAAAAAATATTTAAAAAAATGCTTAACTTTTTTTTGTTTCGTTTTTTTATTATTTAACTTTCATGATGTTAGTTTGTTTTGCAGATTCAACTATACACTTGTTTTAAAAAAAATTAGAATCAAAACAAAAAGAAGAAAAATATACCTTGTACGCCAGGTGAAGAGAAGTTCATTGACAAGAAAAGATTGAAGGTGTATGAGAAAGAAACGAGGAATCAAAAAGATTTTTTTTGTTAGTGATACAAGGTTCTTAAAAGTATAATATGAATTTATTTGAGGAAGAAATTGAGCCAATCAAAGAAGATAAGACTCTCAAGTTGCGAGGAGATTCTGACGTTATTCCCGATGAACCGAATCCAAAAAGTCAATTGATTCTACAGATCAGCCCATGTTCTATTAAGGGTCAACTCACTAGTAATATTTAGCTTTCAGTAGTAGTGTTGATTTTTGCAAGTAGTTCATCCAGAGCATTTTATTGATAACTTGTGGATAGTTCTCTTAAACTGATTCAAAAAGCTTGCTGCTCGTTTCCCACTCAACTTCCTGCTCATCATAATAGTCCTAAGTTCTTGATTTTCAACTTCTGCTACACATATTACACTTGAAGTTTGTATGAGTTATATGATTGCTCCATCCTCTCAAACACATTAACATTCTTACCAGTGCATATTTTTCTTGATTACCTAGAAGAGGGCTACCCGGTATCTGCTACGGGTAAAAAAAAAACCCTAGAACAGCCCGGAGTAAAAGCTGTCTAGTGTAAAGCGCTCCGTTAACATTTCTGACATACTTACCTAGAAGAGGGCTACTTGGTGTCTGCTATAGTTCAAAATGACCTTAGAACAACCCGGAGTGAAAGCTATCTAGTGAAAAGTATTCCTGAAACTGGTTACCTAGAAGAGGGCTACTCGGTACTTAATATGGATCCAATAGGACCTGAGAAGAATCTGGTGTGAAAGCTTTCCAGTATTGTTATTTCCAAGTTTGATCTTATGGGGCTCTCATGTTGATATACCTCTCTTATCCTCCCTTTGTGAAATTCTCAACTTTCAGTATCTATTCACGTATAATCAATTTCATGCTCTTAGTTGAATTTTCTTGCACTATTCAATACATATTGTTGTGGCTATGTTACATTTGGCTAATGTTTATCAAAAGGGGGAGACATGCTATGATTGAGGGCGAGGGTATATGAATTAAGGTGGAGAAAACTTGATATACATTTGTGTATGAATTACGACGGGGGAGATTTGGTATGACGTGAGGAGAAGAACTGCCATGTGTTTGTTTGATCAACATATGCCAAAGAGGGAGATTGTTAGTATGGTAAATTGGCATATGTGAATAAGAAGTAAAAAAATCAAGCAATGCATGCAAGTACGTGGCAAGAAAGTGGAAGCAATTTAAAAGGGAATAAATGAATGCATAATATGAATATGCTCATGAATTGAATTATGAATGGATTTGGCAAAGTAAATCATATGATGTGGCACATAAGAAGGAAACGTGGCAACATTGCAAAATACACATATGTGAACGTGTGTAAAATGGTGCATCATGGCTCAAATTGTACAAAAGAAATGCAATGTTTTTTTTCGTGGCATCAGCATCGTGACCATCATGTTTATGTGAATTAAGGAGGAAAAGCATCAACACAACATTATAAATAGGCAAATTTTATAATGTAGAAATTGAAGTTTTTGAAATACAACAACAAATATATTATCAAGAAGGTGCTGCAAAGAAACTTCAATATAGGAGAATATTGGTGTACTATCCGGAGAAATCAGCTCCACATTATATTAGTGCAAGCTGTGTTAATGTCCAAGTTAGTTACAGTTTGTTTAATTGGTAGAATTAGTTCACTGTACTTATAAACTTTTTCATAAAGTTATTTTACGAGGTTAATGTTTAAATAGGTGGTAGACCTAGTTTAGTTTTGTAATTCATTGAACCTTGTAATTGCAAAAACCAGTGGGTTGATCTTAAGTGAAAAAGTTGTTGAGCGTGGACCCGCAGATTAGGAGGTGTTTGATAAACGCCAAAAGTAGTTATTGAAAGGGTCGGTTTTAGGACTTAAATGAAACATTTTATGCCCATTTGTGATCAATTAGTGCGTAATGAGCTTTGATGTGTTCATTTTTGCAAAACATTACCTTTTGTTGTGTTTCAAAGCAATTCCCGTAGGGCTAAACAGGACTCGAGGCCAAAGGAGGAAGCAACGAAGAAACGAAGCGGCCGAGGGAGGCTCCACGTAGGGGTCAACGCGTGGAATCCGCATGGGGCACAATCATTAAGGGCATTTTAGGAAATTGGTCTTGTGAAGGCTATTTATAGTAAACCCCAACACATTTGGAGGGATCCCAATCCTGATTGTGAAGATCTATTTTCTCCTTTTTCTCCATTCTTAGTCTAGGTTTTAGATAGGAAAATAGATTAGATTTTGAAGTTTGCTTTTGGGAATTGAATATCAAGTGTAGGTAATAGTTCATCTCCTAGCTTGGTAAAACTCTACTCTATCTTTACTTTTCCTTTAATTTCAAAAGCAATTTGAGTTTGGATCTATTGATGTGTGATTTGTTTTGTTTTGATGATTGCAATGCTTAGCTAGTTTTGAATTAGAGATTGGATGTTCCAATCTAGTTATTGTGTTCGATTTGGTATAATTCTTCCATTGATTCTAGAAATGTTGATTTAGGGCTCTTATGTCCTGTGTGGTTGATGTGTGGATTGATTGGTGCCTTTGTGGCCACAATAGGTAGCAAGTTAGGAAAAGTGTAGATTGCGCAATAGCGGATCTACGTGAGTCCTAATTGACCACATCCCCGCCCTTGATCTAGAAGGATGAGGTACGAGAGGAGTGGTAGACCAAGTGTTCGATATAGAATGCCGCATTCGAATGAGGAACCGAGAGTCCGGAGTGTGACGCCACCCGGTGATGGTGCCGTGGGCTCCCTTGATTGAGCCCGAGTCACATTGTCTAGAACCTCGTAGTAAGATCAAACACGAGACCTAGATAGGATATCCATCTCATTGCTTTCCTTATTTGTTCACTTGTTTTACTTTTGTCAAAAATTTATTCTCCATGATCCTTTTGTTTTATAGCAATTCATATAACTCTTGCCTCTTAACATCCTAAATGCCAACACCTAATTCGATTCCAATTTGTCATCCTTGAGAACACGATACTCGGGGAACTTCTTTTATATTTTATCACTTTCTTCACCACTAAAGCCACAACATCAACCAACATGGTGGCCGTGGTGGTTCATCACCTCGTCCCTTAAGTATGAGGTTGGGGGTTCGATCCCCATCCATGTGAATGGAGCAAACCATTTGATACAACTTTGAATGACAGTATGGTAGATTCATTTGAGAGCAAACCAGAAGTAAATGGGAATGTAGAGATCAAATCAACGCCTTAACCGCCACCTTTGAGGCCAGATGGCAAGCTGGGTTTGGAACAACTAAAACAACTCTCCAACTATCAGCCCATATTCATCCCGACGCCGAGGGAGGAGCTCCGGGGATTCACGTCGACAAGATCACCTTTGCCACCTCCATTAATTGATGTGGCTTCTGGATCACCTTTACCCATCCGAAAATATAGTGCTACGGAATTACGAGATACCATCCGAAAATATAGTGCTACGGAATTACGAGATAGGAGAGACAAGGGATTATGCTTTCATTGTGATCAGAAGTATACCCCAAGCCATAGATCCAGGAGTCGTGTCGTTTCCTATTGCTCGTGGGAAATGACGATGCTGAAGAATTGCAGGAAGAGGAGCTAACCATGGACGAAATACCAGCCGATGATGCTTTAGTGGCAAAGCTTTAGTGACAAAAGATGTGTCTATACTCAATACTTTAGCTGGCCAGTGGAGTCCACGATCCTTAAGAATTTTGGGAACCATTAAACGATCATCATGTGTTGTCTTGATCGTTAGTGGGAGTACCCACAACTTCATCAGACCTTCAGTTTTTGAGAAGTTACAACTGCCCACAGAGGTTATTAAACCTTTCCATGTCTACATCGAAAACAGTGATACTCTCATGTGTCAGTATGTTTGCCCAAAGGTAACCATTTGCATGCAAGGGACTTCGTTCACATTGGATTTAAATGTCTTACCAATAGTCGGGTCTGAGATTGTTAGTCAACCTGTCTCCTTCAACCAACTACAAGTCTTGGTTGACAAATGCTCCGTCTACTTTTCAGGCTGCCATGAATCTGCTATTACAACCTTTCTTGCGGAAGTTTGTTACGGTATTCTTCGATGATATCCTAATTTATAGCAAAAGCTTGGATGATCATTTTCACCATGTTCAGCAGGTTTTCACTATTTTGAGAGCTAATAAGTATTGTCTGAAGATATCCAAATGTTGTTTTTATCAAGACACTGTTGAATATCTTGGTCATATTGTCACTAGTGGAAGTATTAAAATGGACCCTCGCAAAGTGGAATCAATCGTGACATGGCATGTTCCAAGCACAACCAAGCAATTAAGGGGGTTCCTTGGCCTAGCAGGATATTATCGAAAATTCATTAAAGGGTTTGCCGCGACTGCTTCACCACTCACAGATCTCCTTAAAAAAGATAATTATTCCTGGAACTCTGACGCGAATGAAGCTTTTTTGCGACTCAAGGAGAAGTTGGCTACGACGCCTGTTCTTAGCCTTCCAGATTTTTCTTTACCATTTGAAATAGAGGTTGATGCTTCCAACACGGGGATAGGTGTAGTGCTCTCACAAAGGGGTCACCTAGTGGCCTATTATAGCAAAAAAATGGGGTCGCGTTGGTCAGCGAACTCAACTTATCTACGAGAACTACAAAATTTAACAGAAGCTGTTCGCAAATGGCGCCATTATTTGTTGGGTCGCCAGTTTGTTATACGAACTGACTATCACAGTCTAAAAGAATTGTTTTCCCAGGTGATTCAGACATCGGAACAACAGAAGTTTGTCCATAAATTGCTGGGATACGATTTTCGTATTGAATATAAACCAGGAAAATTCAATGTTGTTGCCGATGCCTTGTCTCGTGTTCCAAATAGATCAACAGTTTTTTTGCTTGCAAGTTAACCAGTGCCACAATTTTTAGAGGACTTGTAGTGGGATAATAATCATTTAGAAGATTTTAAAGAGTTACCCGATCACATAGATGGGGTCAATTGTCTGCTGATTTTACCCGGCTTAATGGAATTTTATTTTTTTGCCATAGGTATTATATTAGCCCCTCATCTAAGTTAAAATGTCATTGTTACATGAATTCCATGCCACCAAAATGTCAGGCCACTCTGGAGTTAAACGTACGTTAGTACGTCTTGCAGCATTGTTTTATTAGCCTAGGATGCATCAAGATGTAGAAGCCTTTATCGCTTCGTGCTTAACTTGCCAACAAACAAAATATACACCACAACCTCCTGCGAGGTTGTTGCAACCCCTCCCAGTTCCTGACCGTGTTTGGGATGAATTAACAATGGATTTTATTGTTGGCCAACAGTAATTTACAGTAATCATGGTGGTCGTTGATCGGCTCACTAAGTACGTGCACTTTGGGTCATTGCCAACTCATTTTACCGCGTTTCAAGCAGGCCAACTCTTTAGTGATATTGTAATTAAGCACCACGGCTTCCCCACTATTATCATATCAGATGGAGGTTCCACCTTTCTTAGTGCGGCCTTTTGGAAAAATCTCTTTGAGCATAGCGGTACTACCCTTAAGCACAGTACAGCTTATCACCCTCAAACGGATGGTCAGATGGAAGTGGTGAACAGGGGTCTTGAACAGTAGCATTTATGCACAAACGATCGAAATTTTGGTTTAAGTTCCTTGGTTGTGCTGAATTCTGCTATAATTCTTCATATAATCATAGTCTACAAATGAGTCCCTTTCAGGCTTTATATGGACGTTCCCCACCGGTGATCCCTCATTATGTTCGAGATTCTACAAACTTTCATTCATTGAATGAGATTCTACTAGAACATAATGAATTGCTTAAGATGCTTAAATCAAATTTGTTGAAAGCGCCGCACTGCATGACGCAGATGGCAAATCGAAAACGACGAGAGGTAGACTATGAGGTTGGAGACTTTGTGTGGTTAAAATTACAGCCGTTTCGTCAACAGTCTGTAATAAGGCGTACATCTCCAAAGCTTAGCGCTTGTTCTTAGGCCCTTTCGAAATTCTGAAACGAGTCGGTCCTATGGCATATCATCTACGCTTGCCGGTAGAAGCTAAAATCCACCGCGTGTTTTACGTTTCTCTTTTTAAGACGTATCATGGGTCGGGGGACCAGAAGTTTCCAAACCTTTGCCGGTTGATGTCATGGACCAAGGATTGTCTATCCCGTTAACTGTATGTAGTAGTCGCACCATCCTCATTAACGGGAAATTATAAACTCAAGCATTGGTTCATTGGGCTAACAGTCCACCGGATCGGAAGATGCAATTTGGATTCCAGTCTCTGTGTTGACAGACACATTCACTGAATTTCACCTTGAGGACAAGGTGTTTTTGGATACCGGGTAGTGTTACAGCTTTGAATAATTCAACAGAGAATGTGGAAGCTGATGACCAAGTACGTGGCAAAAGGAGCGGCGTTAGGGAACCATAAGCTTCCGACACACTTTGAAGACTTTGTGGTATGATGAGTTTCCACGTTAGCAATAATATTTTTGTTAAGGTCTTGCTAGTTTGTAGCAGAATAACTTGAATGTAATAAACACTATAAATAGAGTGTAGTAAGCTGGTGATAGACAGCAGAGAGAAAAGCAGTTCATTCTTGAATTCACTTCCATTACTTCTTCCCCAACCATTTTTCTTGTGTAGTTTTGTGTTTTTTCCTCGACCATACAACCACGGGACGGGTGTATCACCATTTGGCCAGTGCGTTATCAAATTCAGTTGTGTACTTATTTTGACGCTCATACTGTAATACTTCGCTCGCTCATACTGTAATATCAGTATTCTTTCAGTTTTGCAAAGAAATGGCATCATCTCGTTCTCGCAAACTTAACAAGTGGTGTATGGAAAAATGGCATGGTATCACCAATAATAGTACGTAGACCATGGTTTTTGCCTAAGAATGGCACCAAATTAAAAGAACCTGGGAGTAAATAAAGGTTGTCAGTTACGTTACTATGGAACATCATAGGTTCACCAGTTCCAAGAGTCATGTTGATGCTTGTTTTGGCACGTCTACATTAAATAGGTTCAGTATATCATGCGTAAATATATATAAAAGTATACGAGTACTTAGCTTCACAGCAAGACTGCCATCAGATTCAAAACTCGGGAAAATCAATTGTGCCATTCTGATCAGCACCAACTTCATTGATAATATCTTGTAGCTAGTAGTATATATGTTCAGCCTCAGCAGATACAAATACTATAATATAGTTCAGCGTCAACTCCCCGGGCTCCGATGCCAAGCTCCAATCCAAATATATTCAGACCGAAAAAGGGGCCCACCAATTTTCCAGTATTTCTTTGGAGGTTGTGGTGATGTTTGGCTATATATTAATTTTCCAGTATTTCTTTGGTTTCTGTTGCTACCAAAAAATTCTTCTTGCACCAGCACAAATTATTGGTTGTGCTCGCCGGAGAAGAGAGGGTTGACGCAAGCTAGGCTCTAATAGGTTAGAGTCTCGTGTTGTAAAATAGAAGAAATTGCAAGAAATAAGAAGAGGAATTATACAGAGAGAATGGAGAGAAGAAGTGAGATTTCATTCATCTTCTGTTCTCAGCACAACCTATTACAATGTATATATAATTATATTATTACAATCATAACCCAAAAAAATAATAACATACATAAATACAATTGTTACATAATCTACTCGTAATATCCCCACTTAATTATATTTATAACAAAAGGCATATAATTCTATAATCATTTCGACATAACCATAGAACACAAAACACAATTATAGGCAGTTTTAGCAACTAAAAAAAATACCTTTTACTGGAGAAGTAGTGAGCTTGTTGATAACGTGTTGTAATTTATTAGTTGTGCACGTTGGTCTGCTAGCTCATAACCAGGGAATTGCTAGCAGTAGAGAGTATAGATAGAAAGTAGAATAATAATGACATACATAATGAGACATTATTAATATGTCTGCTACAAACGTTACAAAGTAATGGTCACTATTAATTTACAACACCTTCAAAAATATAAGAAATAATATTTTATAATTTATTTCAAAGTAAAAGAGGAATGCAAAAGAAAAAGATAAGGGATATAGCCTATCAAAATTTTTTACCAATAATTCACTTCTTCATTCTTGAAAATAGGTATATATGCATTTCTTAGCACCTTCTTTTGGTTCAGAGTTCCAAGAATAGATTTTTTTTTTTTTGAGAAATCAATCTATTTATTAAAAATTCTATAAAAAGGGTCAAATTGGCCTCCTAAGTTAGCTAGATAGTGCAATGGGTCTCCTAATTAAAAAAAAAAAAAAAAAGCTTCATTGAAATCCCCTTATTAGGAATATATTGTAATTGTTTTGATGAACCAAAAATGTAATATTAGACCCCCAATTTTATTTTGAGTCTAGTATAGGATTACGCCAAGTATAAGCCTAATCGATTAAGTGGAAATGGCAAGAGTATAAATTTTAATTTATACTTGTAAGTCGTTCGCTTCCACTTTACAAATTAGGAAGAAGTTGGAAGATTGATCAAGTCTCGTGGACATCCTGGAACGTGACTGGAAGAATTAATTCGTTGGAAGAATTAATTTAATTCAAGATGAAGATGTTACAATTAAAGATCAAAATTGAAGATGATTTTAGAGGCTAACTCATGCAAAAAATTATTTTTAGAGATGAGGATGAGCTTTTGGAAAATAAATGGCGTGACTAAGCCTAACTGAGAGAAGAGGATGACTTGCTCATCTAAAGAATGGATGACCATGTGGAAAAGTCAAAGAGGAGGTTGACCATGCGACACTTGGTTAGAAATGAGGCTAACTCTAAGAGAGGATGACTTGCTCATAAATCAAAAGAGGACGACTTGCAATATAATTAGAAGTGGTGATGAGGATGACTTAATTAATTAAAGGGGGAGGATGACTTTGCTATTTAATATTGGTGATGAGGATGACTAGCAACATTGAACGGAAATGGTGATGAGGATGACCTTCCTAAAGAAGGATGATTGTGTGCATTAAAGATGAGGATGGCCCTCACTTATTTATTTTATGCAAAGAGGTCAACCACAATATTTTAGGAGGCCAACCATATTAATTGAGAGAAGAGGATGACTCGTGTATCATCAAAGGAGGAAGAAGCAACCATCTTATTTATGAGGTTGACCACGGCGTGATCAAGTATAAAAATAGGATGACCTACTTTTATTTATTCCAAAGGAGTCCAAACTGCCAACAACACTTTTAAAAAAAGGAAATATTATTTTTCCTAAATATGGCATGAGGATGACTCCTAAAGGTGAATTCAAATATTCTTGCTACATGGAGCTGAAAATCAATTTGAGAAAAGTCAATGTACTTTTCGGTGGCATTAATTATGATCAAGCAAGAGTCACCGAACAAATATATTTCAGAGCAACCTGACTTATGGATAATGAACAAATTCAAGTGTTCACACTACCAGAAGATCAACAAAGTCAAAGAAATTAAAGGTGACTACAAGTTACTAGGAAAATTTATGTCAGTGATTGAAGAAGAACGTTGGCGGATTATCAGAAGCAAATATTCAAATTCATCTGACAGAGCCATCAAAGTTGACAAAGACAATCTGAAGGCATTTAATGCTCTGAATATTCATAACGGGCAAATAGCTAAGTTAGCTATATAAACCCGAGAAGACTTGATGACATAACACGGATGAGGACACAACACAAATAGCACTAAGAAAACAACAATTGATATCAGATTAAGTAAGTGTTAAGTATTGAGCTAAACACGATAGAAAAACAAGTCTTAGAAAGAAATACTTTTATATCTTTATAAGAAGTGCAGGTGTGTAGCTTTGTGCAAAACACTCGAAGCAACAAAGTGTAGTTGTGTGCAAAACACTTGGTTAAGGAGGAGTATAGCTTAGTGCGAGATACTCGGAGGAGTGCAGCTTTGTGCAAGACACTCGGGAAGACTAAGTGTAGCTGGGTGCAAAACACTTGGTTGAGGAGCGTAGCTGGGTGCAAGACGTTCGAGAACGTAGCTTTGTGCAAGACGTTCGGGATTATAGGCAGTTTTAGCAACGTAACTAAAAAAATATACCCTTTACAGGAGAAGTAGTGAGCTTGTTGATAATGTGTTGTAATTGATTAGTTGTGCACGTTGGTCTGCTAGCTCCTAACTGGTCAATTGCCAGTAGTAGAGAGTAGAGATAGAAAGTAGAATAATAATGACATACATAATGAAATATTAATATGTCTGCTACAAACATTACAAAGTAATATATGGTCACTATTAATATTTACAACACATTCAAAAATATAACAAATAATATTTTATAATTTATTTAAAAGTAAAAGAGGAATGCAAAAGAGAAAGAAAAGGGACAAATAGCCTATCAAAATTTTTTACCAATAATTTTTTTTTTGAAAACTTTTACCAATAATTTACTTCTCCATTCTTGAAAATACGTATATATGCATTTCTTAGCACCTTTCTTTGGTTCAGAGTTCCAAGAATAGACTTTTATTTTATTTTTTGAGAAATCAATCTAGTAATTAAAAATTCTAGAAAAAAGGGTCAAATTGGCCTCCTAAGTTAGCTCGATAGTGCAATGGGTCCCCAAATTAAAAAAAAAAAAAAACTCCATTGAGATCCCCTAAACTTGTAAAATTGTTCAATTGAGTCCAAATTGAATTGACTTGTTTAGCAGGTTAAGTATTCACATGTTTGACACGTGTCTTTTTAAAAATATTTTTTATTTTTATTTTTTAAATACTTCTATTAATTATTTGAATTAAAACAAAGAATAAAATCACTAGCTGTCTTGGGGAGGACAGACAGTGGTTGTCTCGTTCACGGACAGTCGTGGCTGTTCGACGAGGACAGCGCCACGGCTGTCTATGAATGACGATAATGACCATCTTCAGAGTATGTGAGTCTAAACTTGGTAGACTTTTCAAACATAGAACTTTCTTTAGTTCGGAGAAGCATCATATGCTTTGACAATTTTTTGAATAGTACTTATGTCTTCTATAACTTCAAAGAATTCTTTTCACCTTTTAATATATTGTGGAGTAATACAAGGAAGCTGATGTTCTTCAACACATGATTATTCCATCTCAATTTTTGGCTTATAGTTTTGTATCATTCCAGACGACCATGGTCGTCTATTGTCTATATCTTTTGGAAGACAGCTATGACTATCTGTGAATGAGACAGCCGGTACTTGGAACACAAATGATAAGCATTGAAATCCAAATCCTAACACCACAAGAAAAACTAGCTAGCATAAAAGTTGTTCAAAGAGGCAAACGTATAAGGATAAAGTAATTTTATGAGATTTAGTTTTGAGAAGGAAAACTAAGCAACAAAAACATGATACAAGTTCATTCATCATACACTAATTAAACATGCATGTTATTACTATCAGTCAATGTTATATTAAATTTATGTCTCAATAAGAATTAATCTAATCTATTTACTATTTAAAATTTTAAGAATTATAGGCATCTATTCTCAAAAAAAAAAAAAAAAAATTATA